>OZ020244.1:10203381-10357917 GCA_963971285.1 Astropecten irregularis | reverse complement strand
CTCCTCCATTGTATAATTCAGACTTTTTCAGTTGATCCTACTGCATTACTAAATAGAAGGGGCAGTGCTGATTGATTCTGGGGTACGTTAGTTGCGATGATCATAACCCTAGGTCTGACATGGGGACTGGGACCTTAGATCCCAGTCCCCATGTCAGACCTAGGGTTACGATCATCGCAACTAGGGGGACATCTGCTTATATTTTTATATGAACTTATTTTTCCTTTTTTTTTTACATAAACATTATGACTTACATACGTGTACATTATTGTGCTGTAGTCCAAAGTAGCACACTTTTTGACTGTTGGGTTTATAACCAGTGGCTACACATTGTAAAAAAGAGAGGAATTGAATGTAAGTGATCTTACTTGTGTTTGAATCATATTCAACTGAACATTTTATGTAAATTGAAGGAGTTTAAGTGAATGGTTTATATTTCTGTTATTGATTTGTTATGAGTCTGTCAATGCCAATATTCGTAATAAGACAATTATGAAAATCATGATGTTTTGGGTTTTTTTTTTTTGCACTTTTCGAGTACACCAAAGTTATTATTTTTGTTCTGATTATGTTTTGGTGCTTTGAAGTAATACCTGCAGTTTATACTATACTTGGACATTTATGTCACTTGTGTATGTCACTTGAGCAGCATTTCAGTATAGAGGAAATCAAACGGTGTCTTTGTAACTTGTTAACAAATATTATGAAAAAACCTTGAACAAGATAGTATATGAATTTGCTTTTAAATAAACAACTACGCAAGGCCTCGGAAGTTGACGGGATTTGCTCAAGTCAAGAAGACCCAAGAAATCTGACTGAAGGAGGACTTGAACCTGCAACCTCCCGGTTACTGAACCAGCACTCGACTGACCTACATTTTGCACTAAATTGTTCCTTTTTTGGTTTTCAGTCGGAAGCTATGAAAGCAGACATTACTGTATGCTGCTATATGCGAATGATCAATTTAATCATTATAGCATCAAAACTTCAGGAATCTCACAAAGGGGGTCTGGCTTATTTTGTATAAAAACACTTGTTATCGTCCCCGATAAGTTCTTTGTCCAAGTTAGTCGTACAGAGATTATAGTCAGTCATTGAGCATACCTGGCGCTCCACATGCACAGGTGTCTCATTTACATATAATGCTACACCGCACTCTTCTTCATTCAGTATTGTCATTATTCAGTAGCATGGGTCATATGTCGTAGTTGTCCAGTTAGTGTTCTTTCGTTTTGAACCGTTTGGAACCCGTGCAGATAAGTACGACGAGCGCTGTCCAATCGTATGCAACCAACAACAATAGAACCAGTAAGTCGTGTACCAGTCCAATCAAATGCTAGTGCTTGACGGATTAGGCAATGATTAGGTATATATACATATTCAGTGAAAGTGAGACTCAAATCCCTTTGTCCATGCATTGCTAATAGGCGCGCAGAGAAGCATTCCACAGCTTCCTACGGGCGAGGAGTCAAGCTAAAACTTTCAGACCTGTTGGCATTTACACTATTGTTACTTCATTATCGAATAACTGCTAAGTCTTGAGAACATGTCCACGATTGAGCCTATACTCTCTTCGTGTTTCATTTTTCAATGTCGGAAAACATCCAGCAAATGCAGTTCATTCAAGTATTGTAGATCTGCCACACAGTCTGCACTTGGGTCAAAGGAATGGGCAACATAACAATGACAATAGCGTATTGAGGTTTTGCGTCCTAGGCTACATTTCCCCATAATACGGCGTTCTAATTTTCTGTCGATTTAAAAATGTCATTCCTCTTATCATGCCCCCCTCCCCCGTTGCAACACCTCATGTATATCTTACGGTCACTATAGCCGTATATGTATTTATTTATTTATATAATAATAAACAAACAGGGGCAACTTTGCAAACAAATTTTTTAATTCTACATTTTATGTGTATGTTATATGAAAAAAAAGCTCTTCATATCGGGTAAGCACTATTATTTAGTCTGTAAAATTGACAATTTGAAAATAAAGACAAACATTGACATCAATTTAGTAACTTTCCAAATCTTTCTTTTTATTACATCTAATACATGTACGTCACATAAATGCACACTGATTAAAAGCCAGGTGGGGAAAACGGGCGTCCAATATCAATGAGCATCGACAATTATTTGCATTTAAAATGATTATACGGTTGCACCTAAATACCAATGAGCATCGACGGTTCACTGATAAAGGAACCACGAGGAGAACCGTCGCATCTTAATACCAATGAGCATCGACGGTTAACTGATAAAGGGACCACGAGGAGAACCGTCGCATCTAAATATCAATTAGCATCGACGGTTCACTGATAAAGGAACGACGAGGAGAACCGTCGCATCTAAATATCAATGAGCATCGACGGTTAACTGATAAAGGAACCACGAGGAGAACCGTCGCATCTAAATATCAATGAGCATCGACGGTTCACTGATAAAGGAACGACGAGGAGAACCGTCGCATCTAAATATCAATGAGCATCGACTGCTCACTGATAAAGGAACGACGAGGAGAACCGTCGCATCTAAATATCAATTAGCATCGACGGTTCACTGATAAAGGAACGACGAGGAGAACCGTCGCATCTAAATATCAATTAGCATCGACGGTTCACTGATAAAGGAACGACGAGGAGAACCGTCGCATCTAAATATCAATGAGCATCGACGGTTCACTGATAAAGGGACCACGAGGAGAACCGTCGCATCTAAATATCAATGAGCATCGACGGTTCACTGATAAAGGAACGACGAGGAGAACCGTCGCATCTAAATATCAATGAGCATCGACTGCTCACTGATAAAGGAACGACGAGGAGAACCGTCGCATCTAAATATCAATGAGCATCGACGGTTCACTGATAAAGGAACCACGAGGAGAACCGTCGCATCTTAATATCAATGAGCATCGACGGTTAACTGATAAAGGGACCACGAGGAGAACCGTCGCATCTAAATATCAATGAGCATCGACGGTTAACTGATAAAGGGACCACGAGGAGAACCGTCGCATCTAAATATCAATGAGCATCGACGGTTCACTGATAAAGGAACCACGAGGAGAACCGTCGCATCTTAATATCAATGAGCATCGACGGTTAACTGATAAAGGGACCACGAGGAGAACCGTCGCATCTAAATATCAATGAGCATCGACGGTTAACTGATAAAGGGACCACGAGGAGAACCGTCGCATCTAAATATCAATGAGCATCGACGGTTCACTGATAAAGGAACCACGAGGAGAACCGTCGCATCTAAATATCAATGAGCATCGACGGTTAACTGATAAAGGAACGACGAGGAGAACCGTCGCATCTAAATATCAATGAGCATCGACGGTTCAGTAATAAAGGACGGACAGGGAAAGCCGTCGCATCTATTAATACGCATCGACATTTGAGGTCGCTGCATTTGAAAAGAGTGAAAGAATATAATAATTTTACGGCTTAAAAAAAAAGAATTCATGTACAATGTACGGCCACAAATACAGATTCTCCAAGCGGCCACTTTTAAATCCTTTGAAATTGAGCCGTTCCTTTTAACTATAGCCGAAGTTGCGATACTTCCAAAACAGTACCTTTAGTTTAGTTTGTGTAGATTTATGAAGACTTGGTCCAAATAGTTTACAACCGGGGGAGCGACTGTATTGTGAGTAAAGTAAGTTGTTTTTTGCGCTATTTTGCATTTTAGGTCGAAGGTTGCTAATAACATGAGGAAACATTCCTCAACGACTAAGTTAACCTGAAAGATGTCATAATTATTAGATCGTTAATGACAAGTGCTTTTTTCCAACTGTTACTGTTTTATAAAGATTTTGTATTACTCTTAATGTTGTTGGGTCACTTAGAATAAACATTATCATGTGTAAGAAAGTCATAATAATTACAAACAAGAAGCTCAAAACGTTTCAGATTCTCATCTTCATTTAATGGATTTCCTCAGACAAAGTGATGTGTCTTTGTGCCAAAAAGACACACAATTCTGTTACAATAGGCAACATCCAACGTGGGTGTCGGTACACATCCTTCACAGCGCTATATGATTTGAAGTATGCCATGACATGCTCGACGTAAATTCTATATCTGGCGTATTCCTCGTTGAAGATACGCATGGCGATGCGGTCATCATTGTTGAGAACCTGTTGTATTTGGTTTGCTCTGAATTTGGTCATAATGGGGTAGCGATTTGCATATCCGTTGTCACCAAGAAGGTATGTTTCATTTGGAAACGGCAGATGCATCCCTATTCTACTTGAATATCCTGCTCCCTGTGCGCCATTGTTCAGACGAACAATGACTTCACGTTAACCTCACTTGCATGCTCCACGCCCTATTGAAGCCGCAGCCATATTACTTTCCACCGTTAGTCTTGGCTGCGACTTGAAATTGCATAAGACCCGATGTTCTTCAAGTTGTAGCTAAATTTCCAAACACGCTTGGCTGATTTCAGGCTTGACTCACAACCTGTTCAATATTGAACAGCCCACACTTCGTGAATATTTAAATACGGTCTGACGCAGGCGCAACGCACGTATATGATTGGACACGTTCCGATGGGCGGTCTCTTTTGTCTGCCCTGAATTCTAATTGGATACTGAACGTCAACGGTCTAACGCATCTGGCCTACGGTATAAAACGAAAGAACACTAGTAGCACACAGCCCACGGGTGTGGCGCCTTGCCTGAACCTGGAATTTAAGCTAGTACAGCGTAATTACTTAGCCAGTCTTAGCCACGATGCCGTAACCCGGGAAGACTCACCTGGAAGACCTCAGATAACCTCACACATTAATTTCCCGTTACTCCAGCATGCTCCAGAATACTCACTAATGTTCACCCGTGTATCGAGGGCCATCTGTCCCGCATACGATTGTAAGTTTATGTTATATTTATATCACTTGTTTATAATAGTAAGAATATTTAATTTGTAACACTGCTTGAATTGTTGGAAGTGCCGTAATATATGTCGATTGTGGAATTATATATATTCACATTGCATTCTCGGTCTACTATAGATACTCTATTTATTGTGCATTGATTATGGATTTGTGGTGTTGTAATTCTCGGCTTGTGAACGTATTTATTTAATCGTGGATTTATCGTTTACCGTGCTGTGATCTTTGAAGTGTTATTTAAGTAATATGTACACCTACTGTATTTGTATATTTATGTCTTTATTTCTTTATTTGTTTTAGTTTTACATGTACCCTTACTTGGTGCTGAGTATGCAATAAATCATTGAAGGAAAAGTACGCCTAGCCCAGTGTCATCATTAATGCCTCTACACGTCGGTGACAGTAAAAAATCGTGGCCTACCCAGCAGATCCAGTTCACCACTACTCGATGTACATGTACATCGGCTTGATTGGTCATCGCTCCAGCTACCTCTCACCGCAGCCACCGCTACCATCCTCGGTGCCACTATCACCGCACCCTCTTCCGTCCTGTGGACCACGCCCACATCCATCCCCGGTCATCCATTTCACGAACTTGAACTGAAGGGGACCAGACATGTCCACAGCGGCTCAGTTGAAGACGGGAAGGACTTCAGCCAAGCGAGCGGTCACCAAGCAAGCAAATCAGATAAGACAAGCAATTGTAGAAGATGATTTATCTTTGAAAGAAGACCATGTAAACAAACTAAAACATCTTTTTAGTAATTTTACATCCGTTTATAATGAGTATCAAGATTTGTTGACTGATGAAGATGATATTGAAGATAGCGATAATTATTATTACGAAGAACAGAACCTATACATATCTGTCCTTGAATTAGTCAAGGGTATTTCTAAAGGTATTAAGGTAGAAGCTAATTATGATAACCCTACACAGCCTAAACAAAGCTCCCTTGGCGATCTTTCTAGAGAACAGTTTAAAGATTTGTTAAACTTACCCAAAGTTGACTTACAAGTGTTTGAGGGTAACCCATAACATTATCACCAATTTCGTAAAGCTTTCGAGGTTAATGTTGATAAAACATGCGAAGATGATGACCTTAAGTTAGCTAGACTTATCAATTACACATCAGGCCAAGCTAAGGAAGCAATAAGGAGTTGTCAGTTAACGGGGGGCAGCGTTGGGTACAATCAGGCTCTTGGCATTTTAGACACACGTTTTGGCAATAGATATCTAGTCACTGAGCGTCTTATTAAACTCAGATCTGGTAAAAGCTTGCGACTCCCTCTTCAGATACAACAATTTGCAGATGAAATGAAGACTACCTTGCTCACACTTAACCAGCTAGACGCTCTTGATGAAGTTAAGTCACAGTCATTTATTGTTGAAATACACGGGTTTACACTTCCAAAAGTGCGCATGCGTGATATTGCCTCGTTTCGAAGTCGCGATAAAAACCGCAGAAGTGTAAACACGTGTATTGTCTTCGACAATGGACGGGCTTACACTTCGAAAAGTGCGCATGCGTAGAAGTGCCTCGTTTTGAAGTTGCGATAAAATCCAAGATGGCCTCCGAAGTGTAAACCCGTGTATAGTGAACAGATTGCCCAATTATATCCGCTTGAGGTGGAAGAAATACGCATTGAAATTCAAAAAGGAAAAGGAATTATACCCAGGGTTGAGAGATTTGGTAGACTTTGTGGGTAATGTCGCTAGTGAAGTAAATGATCCCGTATATGGTAACATGCATTTTAAGACTTTTGATCGACCTAAGAGCACTAATCAGAGCGTTTCACTCAATTCATCAGTATCGTCTCCATCCCAACACAAACCTACCCAACAATCATGCCCATCTAAAAATACTAGGTCATATGCCAAACCTGAACCACGTGTGTGTTGTGCAGTCAACTTCATCGTTTGTGGCACTGTGAGAAATTCAAGCAATTAAGCCCTAGAGATAGATTGAATGTTGTGACCGTTAACAAACTCTTTCATAATTGTTTGCTTGCATCACACAGCACTGAAAATTGTGGAAAACGTTCAGTTTGTGGGGTACAGGGTTGTGGCAGGAAACATACTCTGTACATCCATTGTTCTGATACTGCACCACCTCAACCTCAAGTGTCAAATGTAACTTTGCATGCTAACAAAGGGACCTATATGCCTATAGTAGAAGTGATTGTTAACAATACATGTAGAGTATTTGCCTTACTGGATAGTGGTTCGAGCAATTCATTTTGCACCCAGAATTCAGTTAAGAAATTGGGGGTGCAGGGGAAATCATCACAATTTCAGTTGAGTACGCTAAATTTGTCTGAAGTTCATGAATCCAAGATTGTTGACTTGTCACTCAAATCAGATAATGGGCAGGATTTGAAAATGAATAATGTCTGCATTGTTCAAAACATACCTTTTATGTCTACTTCAATTGACGTTTCTGCGTATGCCCATTTTAATGATATTGGCCCCTTACCTGCTTATACCTGTGGTGATTTAGTTGTTGATTTACTTATTGGTCAAGATGGAGCAGAGGCCTTTGTACCGTTGGAAGCCAGACGTGGAAATCCAGGTCAGCCATTTGCAGTCCGTACATTGTTCGGCTGGTGTGTGAATGGTCAGTCCCCAATTGGTCAAGTCAGTCGCAAGGTTATTTCCAATTTCGTGTCTTGTCTCCCCACCGATGATGATGTATCTAGGTTGTGGAAACTTGAAGATGATGGTTTAGAGTGTACCTCATGGTCGCAGGAAGATAAATCAGTGATAAAGTTGTGGGATCAGGAACACCGTAAGGTAGATGGACATTATGAGTTACCTATACCATGGAAAGACAGGTCCATTCCATTACCTAACAAATTCCTTGCTTAAGCGCTTGTCCGAGACTGGGAGATTTCCTAAATATAGTGCAGAGATCGATATGCTGGTCGACAAAGGTTATGCAAAAAAGATAGTCGGAGATATTGTGAGATAGTCGGAGGTGATAGGATCTGGTACCTTCCTCATCATGCGGTAGTCACTGACAAGAAGTCTGACAAACTTAGGGTCGTCTTTGATTGTGCCTCTAAGTTCAGAGGGAAGTCACTTAACGAGCGTTGTCTCCAAGGCCCGAATCTGATTAATAAATTGTTACCAGTCGTATTGCGTTTCAGACAGCATAGCCTAGCCATTCAAGCAGACATCGAGGCAATGTATAATCAGGTCAAAATTCGTCTTAAGGATAGGGATGCACTCAGGTTCGTGTGGTATGACGGTCAGCTGGCTTACTATAGGATGACGTCTCATTTGTTTGGTGGCATTTGGTGTGCTGCTAGCTCAAGTTACGCTCTCAGCCGTACCGTTATTGATGCCCCGGATGATCCTCCTTTGGTAGAGTACACTGTTGACAAGTCATTTTATGTCGATGATTGCCTCAGTTCTGTTATGTCACATACTGATGCCAAGATCATAATCAGGGAAACTCCTAGAGTTCTGAGTTCAAGTGGATTTAGTTTGAAGAAGTTTGTTGCCAATAGAGAGGACTTGCTGAAGGAAGTGCCCGGAGATTGTATAGCTGAAGAAGTCCGTACCTGGGTTCCTGTGAAAGCCGCACTCTTGGAATAAGATGGAAGATCCCCACCGACGAGTTCTTCTTCGATGTTTGGCGTGACAACAAGAGTCCTATTACCAGGAAGAAGATGTTGAGCACAGTGTCCTCCATGTTCGATCCCCTCGGTCTGCTAGGTCCCGTGATACTCACTGGCAAACTTCTGTTCCAAGAAGCCACAGCTGATAAATTATCTTGGGATGAAGCGGTTCCTTTGCACTTGGAGAAAGCCTGGGATACTTGGATGCAGTCTTGTTATGCTGTGATTCAGCTCAAATTCCGCGTTACATGAAACCTCGTGATTTTGATGATGCGTTTATTGAACTTCACCACTTTGCCGATGCTAGTTCCAAAGCCTATGGTTGTTGTAGCTATATTAGGTGCATTAATAAACACGGTATGATACATGTACAATTGATTGTCAGTAAGAATAAGGTTGCCCCTTTGAAGTCATGTACTATACCTCGCCTTGAACATCAAGCTGCTGTTTTAGCCACTAAGGTTAATGCGTTACTTACAAGAGAATTAGACATAGATATTTCTGGTTAATTTTTTTGGACAGACTCCGAGATCGTGTTGAAATATATTAATAATGAGAGTAGGAGATTTCATGTTTTTGTAGGGAATAGAGTCAGTGTTATCAGACAGTTGTCAGATCCGAAGCAGTGGCACCATATTGATGGGGAGTCTAATCCAGCTGATGCAGTGACGAGGCCACACTCTCGTCTCAGTGGAGATGTGTGGTTCTGTGGTCCAGATATTCTGCGCAAACATAAACATGATTGGGATTTAGATAGGACCAAAGAAGTCCGCAAGTCTCCTTCACTTGCAGCTGTCAATGTCGTTGCTGCTCAGTGTCATGGTGCTACTGGCGAGGATGATGTGTGCAATTTGAATAAGGCTGTCATGAATGATCCATTAGACCAAATTATGTCCCATTATTCTTAGTGGTACAAGATGAAACGAGCCTTAGGGTGGTTGTTGAGATTCCGGGAATATCTTAGAGGGAACAAATCTGAAGGTCAATTAACTGTTAGTGCAGTCAATCACGCCGGGAATATCCTCGTCCGTAAAGCCCAATCGCAGTCATATGCCTCTGAGATAAAAAAAAATTGGAAACTGGGAAGTTCGTTAAGGCTTCAAGTTCCCTTAGAGTGTTTAATCCTTATCTTGACACTGAAGGTATACTTAGAATGAATGGTCGTTTAGATGGAGTGAAGAATCGTAATGTTTGCAATATATCTAGTGATCATGCCATTGCCAGAGCCATAGTTAATGATATTCACGGTGTTGCCCATCTAGGTGTGGAATGGGTATTGAGTTTTGTCAGGAGAATGTTTTGGATCACTAAGGCAAGACCTCTAATTAAGAAACTTATTAAGTCCTGTGTAACATGTAAGCGCCTTTATTCTAAACCGTCTCCTCAACTTATGGCAGATTTACCTAAAGAACGTATCGAGGCTGATAAACCAGCTTTCTCTTTTGTTGGCATAGATGTGTTTGGGCCATTTTATGTGAAGTATAACAGGTCAGAGGTTAAACGTTACGGTTGTTTATTTACTTGCTTTACAACAAGAGCTGTTCACATTGAGAAAATAGACTCCCTAGACACTTTCATTCCTGAATGCTCTCAGACGTTTTATTGCCCGCAGTGGTCACCCAGAGAAAGTATTTTCTGTTAATGGTACAAATTTTGTTGGCGGTGCGACCGAGCTGAAAAATACTATCAAGGAACTTTCCCAGAAGGTTATCAATGCCTATGCCGTTAGACAGAATATTATGTGGCACTTCAACCCGCCTAAGGCACCTCACATGGGGGGAGTCTGGGATCGACTAATCGGTACAATTAAGAGAGTTATGGTGGCAATACTCCCTAGGACAACCAGGTTGACAGATGAAATCCTAGAAACCATATTTTGTGAGATAGAGGCCATTATTAACGGTAGACCGTTGACTAAGTTAAATGATGATCCTAATTACCCTTCTTCTATTACGCCTAATCACTTGTTGCTCTTGAGAAACAGTTCCAGTCATCCACCTGGTAGGTTTAGTCACGAGCACCTGCGTAATCGCTGGAGGCACGTGCAACATTTGGCTAATCAATTTTGGCGTTTGTGGTTGAAATTTTACCTGCCAGAGTTACAACGGAGGTCAAAGTGGGTCAACCCTGTTGTTAATATATGTAAAGGTGATCTCGTCTTAATTGCGGATGAGACCACACCAAGAAATCTATGGCCATTAGCCATTGTCAAAGAAGTCACGTATGGCAGAGACGGTCTGGTGAGATCGGCCAAGTTGAAAACCCGGGCTACTGAGCTCGTACGCCCAGTCACTAAAATTATGTTGTTAGAGGGTGGATCGAGTCGGCCCTGATTGCCTCTAAGAACCCTTTTACTGTGTATTTGAATCTAGATAAATTGAATTATGATGTACAATTTTTTATGGTGTTCTTTTAGTGGCCGTGGCACGGCGAAAGACTCATCTATATCCAATACTTAAGTACTATTTATATTTTTGTATTATTTTTGTGTTGATGTGTGCTCTTTGTATCTTATGGTCGTTGTCGAGATTATGTACTTAAATTTAATGTATTTGGCTACTGTATTGTTCTAAACTGATTGTTGTCGAGATTATTATGTATTTGAATTTGATGTACTTGATTGCTGTTTTATTCGAAGCTTAATGATTGTTGTTGAGATCACTATGTACCTTAAAGTTTAGCGTGTTTAAATGTGTTATTTCAAGTTTATTCGTAATTAAGGCTAATTTAACGATGCCTCATTAGGGGGAGTGTTATCGTCCCCGATAAGTTCTTTGTCCAAGTTAGTCGTATAGAGATTATAGTCAGTCATTGAGCATACCTGGCGCTCCACATGCACAGGTGTCTCATTTACATATAATGCTTCACCGCACTCTTCTTCATTCAGTGGGTCATATGTAGTAGTTGTCCAATTAGCACACAGCCCACGGGTGTGGCGCCTTGCCTGAACCTGGTATTTAAGCTAATACAGCGTAATTACTTAGCCAGTCTAAGCCACGATGCCGTAACCCGGGAAGACTCACCTGGAAGACCTCAGATAACCTCACACATTAATTTCCCGTTACTCCAGCATGCTCCAGAATACTCACTAATGTTCACCCGTGTATCGAGGGCCATCTTTCCCGCATACGATTGTAAGTTTGTTATATTTATACCACTTGTTTATAATAGTAAGAATATTGAATTTGTAACACTGCTTGAATTGTTGGAAGTGCCGTAATATATGTCGATTGTGGAATTATATATATTCACATAGCATTCTCGGTCTACTATAGATACTCTTTTTATTGTGCATTGATTATGGATTTGTGGTGTTGTAATTCTCGGCTTGTGAACGTATTTATCTAATCGTGGATTTATCGTTGACCGTGCTGTGATCTTTGAAGTGTTATTTAAGTAATATGTACACCTACTGTATTTGTATATTTATGTCTTTATTTCTTTATTTGTTCTAGTTTTACCTATACCCTTACTGGGTGCTGAGTAAGCAATAAATCATTGAAGTACGCCTAGCCCAGTGTCATCATTAATGCCTCTACACGTCGGTGACAACACTTTCAAATAAACTGGGACGGCAACTGACATTAATTGATATTCAGGAAACTGAAAATACTGATTGAAGTCGTTTAAAGAAGATCAAACCACTGACTGAAGCAGTTGAACCTGAAAAACATAAATGATTAAAAAATAATATAAAAGACATCCCTCAGTGAATGGGCCATCTTGCTACAGTGTGAGTAGTGTGGGTTAGGAAAACATCCCTTTAATGTGTTGTCTGTCTTCTGACGTTAAATGTTTGTGTTTTTCTTTTCAATTTGTTTTCAGGACAAAATGCCAAAGTTCCAGCAAAGTTCCAGATCTAAGACGTTGAAGGATGGAGTGCAGTTCCGGAGGATGAGGAGGCCCGTTGGGGGAGTGTATGTTTTCTCTCACACTTACATGTTTGTGTCTGACTTCTCTAGACTTTCTTTTCTCAGCTCTTTTGTTTCTCACTCTATTTCTGTCTATTCCTCTTTCCTTTCCTTTCCCACTCAAGTCCACACTGGGCTTGTGACTCAAGCACTCTTGCTTGAGGACGTTGCTGAGAACCAGGCTCCTGTGGTTCTCAGCAACAGCCATGCAAGTAAAAGGAGAATGAAGTTGAATGATAAAAACGTTCGTCCCAAACTATAAAGCGTTCGTCCCAGGCTTTAAAGTGTTGTTTATGTCATGGTTATACGATATGTTATCAGAAATATGTTGAAAGAACGAGTTTCAAGAAACCTGAGATGAGCCATGAGACCAACGGTGAGGTGAAGTTTGAGACGATTCATAAGACATGCCTTGAGGATGGATGTAAGAAGAGTCATGTGAGCGGTCATGAGGTAAGCAGTCATGAGGTAAGCAGCTGTGAAATGATGCATATGATGGGCTGTGAGAAGAGATGTAAGTTGAGGTTTAGAAGAAGTCATGATAAGAGCCATATGAGAAGATACAGGAGAGGTCAGGATAAGTGTAAGAACCAGGTGAGAGGTGTATTCACAATACCATTGAAGCAGAAGTGTCATCGTACATTGAAGAGACAAGTGATAGTAATATGTACATGTTTATAGTTGGAAGTGCCGTCAACAGAGAATTCGAAAGACTCCAAGGTGCCAAAAAACTGGAAACACGGTTCCAAAGCGAGTAAGAATGACAAGAAAGGCCAGGAAACATGTGATGTATAATTACAGAAGAAATGGGAAATCAATTGAGCAGCGTATGTCAAAGGAGGACAGGCAAATACATGAAGAATACAAGGGTTTACACCATGGCGGCCATCTTGGATTTTGATCACAACTTCAAAACGAGGCACTTCCACGCGTGCCCACTTTTCTAAGTGTAAGCCCGTCCATTGTCGAAGACAATACACGGGTTTACACTTCGGCAGTTTTGATCGCGACTTCAAAACGAAGCACTATCACGCATGCGCTTTTTGGGAAGTGTAAACCCGTGTATTAAGGAAATCTACATTTTTTCATACAAGAAGATGTATTAGCAAAATTATACATGTGTGTAGCGGCAAGATGTTATTGTTTTGATTGTTAAACTATTATTGTTATTCTGGACATTGTTGTTGTTATTTTGTTGAGGTTCGCCTAAGTGATTTAATCAACAGATTATTTCTTGCAGCATTTGTTAGGGCGCCCTCTGTTGACAATGCAAACTTTTGAGAGGTCAAAGTTGAAATTCCTCATTGATTCTGATGATCCGTAAACAAATGCCATGTTTCGTGATTTCCCATAATTAATGTCAAAATTAACAAGGTTATAAGGTCCCAATTTCAGTCATGTTAGGTCCAACACAATCGGTAAGTTTATTGATTTATTTGAGGTGGGAAATTATGATAAATTCGGGATTTTTGTGGGTAAATCTTGTCTAAAGTTTCATTTAGTTGGTGGTCGGAAAACTTAAGTTATTTTATCAGTGCATGGGAACTGGCGAAGTATATGCTCATTCACTTTTTTTTTTTTTTTCCACTTTTCAGTGATTTATTGGGATTTGAAATGGTTAAGTATTGTGTGTTATGTTTTGTTATTTGCAGTGAACCACCGTTACACAATGCTACAAGTACCAGCTTCACCAACTTCACTTATTAATATTCATAGAACTGATTCTCCAGAGTAAATGTGTCTGCGATATCGTTTAATAAATAATTGCTGCCTCATATTCAATCAACAATACTGTGTGGTGCGTTCATGATGGGACTATTTCATCTTATGTAGTACAGAGAATGTTTCTAAGGCTACAATGTGAGACAGACTGTAAACAGAAAGAGGGGACGGGGCAATGTCTGTAACATTTCCAAAGGAGGCATCTAGAGAATTAAGACCTGTGAAGTGACAAAAGAGAAAGTCAAGGAACTGCAAACAGAAAATTATGATGCAAAATGTGTGTTGGCTTTGTGATAAAAGGACGAAAGAATGTGATAAATGTTTTGTGTGGTTTCATACTATTTGCACTTGTCGCAAGCAGAGTTTAAATTATTCCTTTAAGTTGAGTTGCCCCTTGTTAAGGTAATTCTTTTGTTCGTTTGTCCGTGCACGGAATACTAGATGCCCCAGTTACGGGCAAGTGCCTTCCGGGAATTCCGGAATGCGTAACACAAGAAATGGGGGCCCTGGCCGTTCCGAGGAGTATAAAACCCTCACCCACCTTTTTGGGAGTTGAGTTTTGCGGTGCGGGAGCCGGAGTGAGTGTGTCTCGCCGGGTTGGGTGTTCGCCAGCGGTCTGTGAGAACCTTCAGCGCTGAGGCTGTCGAGTCGGGGGGTCGCCGAGGGCTTTTGCCGGGCAGACTAAGTTCCCTATGGCTGCGTTCGAGCGAGCTACTCGTGTTAACACGAGTATACTCCTGAGCGCTCGAACGGCCGGAGTACGACACTCGGGTCAGCGAGAGTATACTCTCCATCGTTGGGGAGTACACTCCTGCACCGGAGAGTATTGCGCGCGCATCACACTCGTGTTACCGGGAGTAACCGCTCGAACGCAGCCTATTAGTACCCTGTTGAGAGGGGCGTTTAAAGTTCCGCGAAAGGGCAATTGAGGCCCACTTGTGTACACCGCACTGCATTCTCCCGGGAACGCCAGACCCTAGGATAGGCTCGGACGAAGCCGAAGTTGATTTTTCAATTGAATAATTTGTGAATTGTGCATGAATAAATATTCTATACTTATGTTGCAAATTGAAAATCTGCAAAATAATGTGTAAAGCTAGTTACGCCGACTCCATTTCGTTGAAACTAAGGACTGTGCATTTAATTGAACTGCTTTGACTTGAGAAAGTATACTTCCATAAATAGTGCGAATTTATTAGAAACTTAAGTGTTTTGCAAACCAAATTTATTACAGCAAAAGTTAGTTCAAGATATGGAATAGATTGACTAGTGTGTTATCTCGATACAAATACTTTTTGAGTATATTTGTGTTTGCCAATTTTTATAAAAACATGGGACCGTGTTCTTAGATGCACCTTACTGCCTTGTATTCACAGGGCTTCCCGTAATTCCGTACGGCCGATGAGCCGTTTGATGACGGCCACTGTCCCTCTGAATCACTCGAGTCACTGCTACCATGTCGGGGTTCTAACAGCTACCAATGTGTACTGACGTCCTGATGATGTCGCTCTAAATCCATGATGTTCCATACTACTCAATTCCAGTATTCGCCTGTTGTTGTCGCGTCTCAAGAAACTTATATTGTACTAAACAGAGCTGTGGCAAACTTATATTATACTAAAATGAGCTGTGGACTATTTTAGTTGGGACCCGTAAAATGATTGAAACCAAACCAATGTAAATAATCTTTGTTTTTCTTTATTTGTTGAATTAAATTATTAATTCTTGCAGTAGTGTGATAATACCAATACTATTGCAAAATGAAAAATTGTGACATTCAGAACTATTATTTTACAATATTATTAGTATTATCAGTAGTGTGATTATTCACCCCCATTTTTCCGCGTTATTTCTCAATATTCTTGGAAAATTATAAAATGGGGAATTCCCCATTTATCCCGGTCATTGAAATTTTTTGAAATGAAATGAAAAAAATTAAAAAATGAAATAATATTATTTTATATTATAATTAAAGGATAATGACTGAACAAGCAACGAGTCATCGGCTAATTATTGCAAATTATTTAGCCATTGGAAAAAAGATAACTTAAAACATTTTGTTGAAGAAACCAAAATTCCAATAGAAGATCCAGAAACGGATTATACTAAAAGTGAATATATAAATGCTATTACACGCATAGAACCCACCCCGAGTGGGTATAAAAGATGGGGTTATTTAAAATTAAAAAAATATGTTCAAGATAATATATTAGGTTAAATTTGTCTAACAAACTCGATCACACTAGGCGTGAATATATTAAAGCGATTAAAGCTTCCCAAAATCAATTAAAAAAAAAAAAAAAAAAAACTAATCAAGAACTTGGAGAATTAGCTAGAAAATTTAACCTCAATGTTGTTCCATCGGGTCAAAGAGGGCAAGTATTAAAAGGAGATTTTATCAAAACGATTAAAGACAATTTATCATCGGAGGAAATTCGTGAAGCGACAAACTGGAAACAAGTGAAATCTTTTCGTAGTAATCTTATAAATTTAGAAATAATTCTGCAAAGACAATATTCCGATCTAAATACATTTTTTATATTATCATCGTAAAAATATGATTAAAGAAGTAACAAAGATCTTTAGAGAAAAGGGGCAATTTAAGCTTGAATTTAGGATAAAACTCGAATATATAAAAGAATCAGATGATACATTATATGAATTTACTTTTCCATCCAATCAACATCTTATTTTAAGGGAAGCTGAAATAACAGAAAAGGTTAGTGAAATTTTTAACGAGCTAATAAATGTAGTGGAATCAAAAGATTTTGGACCCTCGGGTTTAACTTAAAATAAAATATTAGCGTTTTATATGAACTTTATTAAATATACTTATGTTGCTGGTAGTTCTTATATTGAACTTACGCCATTTATTAAATATAAAAAGGCCGTTGTTAACGTACAAAATAAAGACGATCAAAAAATGCGTTAGATGGGCTATCAGATCTGCGTTAGGTTTATACAAGGATAAAATCAAAGAAAAGAAAAAGAACAATCCAAAATATTGAATAATGGAAGCAAGAACCACCACCTATAAGTTAAATGATGGGTTAGACTTCACCGGTATATATTTTCCAACACCTTTAAAGCAGATTCCTAAAATAGAAAAACAAAATAATTTAAATATTAACGTGTTTGGGTTAGATTGCAACGATGAAAAAGAAGAATTTCCTTATCCATTATATATCTCTGAAGAAATGAACGATATTCACATAAATCTATTATTAATTACTAGAGAAGTAGAAGAAGAAGGAAACAAAATAATAAAAAAAGCACTATTGTTGGATTAAGAATTTTTCGGCTCTTTTTAGCAATGGTAAAAGTAAAGATGGACATAAATTATATTTTTGTTACAGATGTCTATCTCATTTTTATACGCCGCGAACATTACAAATTCACAATGAAATATGTCAAGGATTAACCGATCATCCTTCAAGAGTCATCCTTCCAGAAGAAGATAAAAATATTTTAAAATTTAAAAACTTTAAAAATTTTCAAGATGCACCGTTTGTGATTTACGCGGATTTTGAATGTATTTTAGAAAAATACAATGTAGAAAAGATGAAAAAAACTCAAAAGTTGAGCGTTCATAAACCAAGCGGTTATTCTTACGTTGTGGTAAGATTTGATGGAAAACTAATGAAGCAAAAAACCTATAGAGGGTGTAACGCTAGCGAGCATTTAATTAATTCATTGTTCTTTGAACAACGTAAAATTAAACGGATATTTAGTAATCCTAAACCGATAGAAGAGATCGATGAATCATTAATGATGAGTAACAAGTGTTGGATTTGTGAAAAGGAAATATATCCAAGTTCTTGTTTACATTGTAAATGTGACATACCTGTACCTCGTGAACCCAAAACCGAAATCGAAAAATTAGAAAACACAGTCACGAACAGTAAAGGTTATACAGATTTTTTGTGTTTAGAATGCGGTAAAAAAAATTAATAAATTTAGAAAAGTTAGAGATCACTGCCACATCACGGGTAAATTTAGAGGAGTTGCACACGATTATTGTAACTTAAAACTTAAAGTAACAACTCGCACAAAAATACCGGGTTTTTTTCATAATTTAAAAAATTACGACGGTCATTTGATCATGCAGGGGGTAAGCGCTTGCGTCGAAACGTTAAATAATAAAATTAAAAAACGCGAAACGCGTATAGAAAAAATCGAAACGCGTATAGATAAAATCGAAACGTATAAAGAAAAACTTGAAACGCAAGAAATAAAACTCCGCGAAAAAATTAGATACGTAAAAGAAAAACGTGAAATTTTTAACGAGTTTCGTCGAAATATAAGAAAAGGCGGTAATTCAAAAATAAAAACGTTTGAAGAAAAATACGGGGTTACATTCGATAAGAAACTTAATATAAAAATTAACCAAAAAGCAATCAAAAGCGAACGTTGTAAGAGAGAAAAAATAAAACTAATTAATGAAAAACTAAAAATAATCGATGAAAAAATTAATGTTAAAATCGATGAACTAAAAGAGGTTTTAAGTATATTAAATTATTATCAAAAGGAAAAAAACGTATTCAATAATATATTTTGTATTCCTCAAAACTCGGAAAAATACATAAGTATTAGTATAGGTCAACTCTGTTTTATAGATTATTTAAATTTTATGAACTCTTCATTGGAAAAATTGCCCCAAAGATGCATTTAATTTATTTAAAAAACATTTTAAAGATTATAATAAGGATGATGTTGATCTTTTATTAAAAAAGGGGTGCTATCCATACGAATATATGGATTCCTTTGATAAATTTAAAGAAACTCAATTACCACCCATTGAAAAGTTTTATAGTAAGATAAAACTCAAAGGTATTACGCAAGAAGAATATACTCACGCGGAGTTGGTTTGGAAAACTTTCAACTGTAAAACTCTAGGTGATTATCACGACTTATACGTGACCACTGATACGTTGTTACTCGCCGATGTGTTTCAAAACTTTAGATCCGTTTGTAAGAAAAACTATCGTTTAGATCCAGCGAAATATCTCACGTTACCGGGATTGTCTTGGGATGCTTTGTTACTGCATTCTAAAATAGAATTAGAACTTTTAACCGATATCGAACAATATTTATTTTTTGAAAAAGGTAAAAGAGGTGGTTATTCTAGCGTCGGAAGTTGTAGGCATCACAAAGCCAACAATAAATATTTAAAAGATTACGACCCTAAGAAAGAATCTTCTTAATTACTTTATTTAGACGCTAACAATTTATACGGTTGGGCAATGAGTCAATCGTTACCCTACGGTGATTTTAAATGGTTAACCGATGACCAAGTCGCTAACTTTACGACCGATCACATTTTAGGTTTAGCTGATGACGACAACCACGGATTTACGTTGGAAGTAGATCTATACTATCCTAAAGAGCTTCACGACTTACACAACGACTTACCCTTAGCCCCAGAGAACATAACCGTATCGGCTGAACGGTTGAGCCCTTATCAAAAAGAATTGTTATCTCACGGAGAAAAAGCTTCGCGAGATGACAGACTCATCGCTCATTTAGGACCTCGTAAAAAATATGTCATTCATTATAAAACGTTAAAACTGTATTTACAACTAGGATTAAAACTCAGGCGCGTACATCGTGTTTTACGATTTAAGCAAAAACCTTGGATGCGGTCTTACATTGATAAAAATACACAACTCAGAAAAATGGCCAAATCAGATTTTGAAAAAGATTTTTTTAAACTCATGAACAATTCCGTTTTTGGTAAAACAATGGAAAATGTTCGAAATAGAATAGATGGAAATATTATTATAGACGATGATAGCGATTTATCGGTAAAAAAAGTATTAAAACTAGCATCCAAACCTAATTATAAAACATCGACTAAATTTACATATTCTAATATAGGTTTCTTCGAAAGGTATAAAGAAAAAACGTATTTAAATATTTAAGCAAATCTTTTATGTATGAATTTTATTATAATCAATTGAAGAAAAAATATAACGATAACATAAATCTCATGTATACCGATACCGATAGTTTATTATTGATCGTTAAAACCAACGATGTTTACGAGGATATTAAACGAGACTCAGAAATTTACGATCTATCTAATTATTTACCCACTCACCCTTTATTTGACCCTAAAAACAAAAAAGTAATTGGAAAAATGAAAGATGAATACGGTGGCCAAGTAGTAAAACAAGCCATTTGTTTAAGATCAAAAATGTATGTGATCTTAATACAAGATGATAAAGAGGTTAAAAAAATTAAAGGTATAACAAAAACCGTGACTGAAAAAAATATTAACTTTGAAAATTTTTATAATTGTTTAAAAAAAAAAAAATTTCAAGAACATCAAATGAATATAATTCAATCTAACAAACATCAAATTTATACGCAAGTGAAAACCAAAACTTCATTGAGTCCTTATGATGGAAAAAGATATATCCTATCTAATGGAAGTGACACTTTGGCTTATGATCACTACTCTATAGGCGGCGCCGTGGCAACCGTGTAATTAGGTGGCTGTTCATTATCTAATAAGACTCGTTCTCTCGTGAACTCTAATTTCCAAAATTTGCGATAAGATCTTTTTTTTTTGTTCGGCTAATTTCTCTTCTACTTTTTTTTTAACCTGCGCTTCGATATCTTGATTTTGCTTAAGCGCGGTTGCTGTTTTACTTCTAAATTTTTCTTTAAGTTCGTTAAATTTCTTTAGTTCCGCAGTGATTAATAAAAATTCTTCGTGCGAGATATCACCATCATCGATAGCTTTTGACACGTATTCTTCTATCGTGTTAAGTTTAGCATCGGCTAATGTTCGTATTTGATCGTGTTTTTTAGTTTTATACGTTAATCTTTTTGATACATATTTTAGCCCCATCATCATACTACACACTCCTATGGTCATACCGGATAAAACCAATCCCACTGGAGCTGTTATCACCCCTAAGAGTGAGGAGATACTCATACCCGCTGAAACTCCACTGACTAAACCCATGCCAGTTTCTACGTAATCAGAGATGCAACTTTTGCCGATTTTAATCGGAAATCCGACTTTTTCCTATTTTCCACACCATTTCCGATTTTGTTCAGCATCAGGCTACTCTCGTAAAATGCTTTGAATTTTACAATTTATTTTGAAAAAAAAACTAAAGATCGAAACCAAACTATCATGCACGCACGGCCTGCACTGCGCGAATGAGTATTAAATCTCACGCGTAGTCGCCATTCCAGTGTTAACGTCAGTCGTACAGAGTAATTGCGGTATGAGAATACGAAGGCAGGTGTTGTGTGGAGCCGTCAGTGACTGGAAATACGTTTATATATTGACCTTTGACACAAGTAAATGACCAATAGCGCGTGATCTCATGGGCTCACTCGATGCGATGCACACAACGAATGCATGCACATAACAGCACATGTTTACACGTAGTCCTACTGTACGTTGTTTCGTGCACGTGGGATTTATGCTGCTGATTCATTCGCGCTGTCACTTTTCGTTCATATCAAACCAACAGGCCTTCACTACAGAATTAAAGAATGCAACATCTAATTGTCGACAGAAAAAAATTATCTTTATGGTATCGAAAAAGATATCAAAGGCAAATTATAATGAAGATACGGCTTGAAGAAAAGGAAGTTAAGTTAAGTTTTAGGCCTAACGCAACGTCAGGCCTTCCTTCCTCCATTATCATGGGCCTACCACGAAAGACAACTTCGTTTGCCAGGCATGCCAGGTAGGACGCTGCCTTAGTTCTAGGGCTGAAAAGTTTGTCACGTACGTTCGTAATTCTTGAGTAAAATGTAACTCATGCTGCAACTGACATCATGAAAGACCAGTGAATATCGATAAACTTTCGTCTCCATATCCTAGCCGACTGCACAGCATGTACACACATGTACATTCACTCCATTGGGTTGTGCCGTGTGTCTACACGCGCGCCGCGGTGCAGCGCACAAAATATTCATACTCGCGGTCATTTTCCGATTTTTTTTGCATAGGTCAGTTGCATCTCTGCGTAATGAATCGCTGTTATAATTCTTTTTATCTTTTTATGTTGTCTTTCTCTGTTATCCCTCTCTTTGGTTATTTGGGATTTAATGCTTTCTATTTTTTTTAATATATAGATTTTACTAACATCGGTCGTATCAACCGGGTCTGGTTTAGGAGGTAACTGTGGACAAAGGTTTATAGTGGGTCTTAGGTCTGCTGTGGACCCCGCTGAACTTATAGCGCTTGTATTTGCATTCGTAATCGTCTTCGTCATTTTAAATAATAACACAAAACTTTTTTTAAATTAATACATTTCTACATCTAAAATAATTTCTCTTCCTCTATTATTAATAATTTTTCCTTCGCAATCTCGTAAGCTAAACGTGAACTCATTGATTTGATCATTTACGAGTTGCTTCAATTGAGATTTAAATTTAAAGTATAAAAAGGGGGCAGGATCGTAGTCAGTTTCTACGATCGGAACAATGGCTAAAAGACAACAGGGGTTTCCGTTATAAAAATTAAAAATCTTTCTCGATTTGTTCACAACAAAGATGGTACACTCGTTCTACGTTTTTATAATAACCTACATATTCACCACTTGATAACTCGGAATAACTAAAACCTAATAATTTTTTTTAATAGATGGGTCTAAAACTAAATAATGACTATCGGAGTTGTTTGTTATCGTAATTTTTGACTCATTATAATCTAGTTCTATCTCTAACCGTTCTATATCTTTGAGTAAATCTTTGAAATAATCAATAGAATAACGACCAGGATCGATACAATATAACGTACGAATCGGATTGTCTAATGGTTCTTTATCGGTAAATTGAGTCAAACTTATTTTCGATTTATGTTTAATATTTAAAACCCCTACATCGATGTGAACATTTTTTTAACTCATCCACGCCTCTTTATTCGTTGTATTTATGGGTTCATCCAACTTAAACGTTTCTTCGTTTTCTGCCATCCTAAACGAATGTGACATTAAAGGTTTCATTTTATTATTTAGATTTATATTTATCGTTTATTAATTTTTTAAAATAAATATCAACATTTAACATAATTTGTTTTCCTCGATTGTTAAGGATTCTACCTTTGCAGTCTCGTACGCTAAACGTGAACTCATTGATTTGATCATTTACGAGTTTTTTCATTTTTTCATCAAATTTCGCAATGATAGGTTCATATATAAATCGCTTTGGTAACTTATTATTTTTAGCGGTTTGAACTATGGATAAAAGATCGGAAGAGTGACCATTAAAAAAATGTGTTTCTTTTTTAATCTGTTCACAATAAAGGTATAAAACATGTTTAGGATTGATTTTATAATAACCCACATTAACACCTCCTAAGGGTAAGGTTTTAAAACCTAATATTTTTAAAAGGGGTTCCTCCAAAAGTAATATATAAGGTGGTGTTAATGTTAACGTAATTTTTGAGGCTGCATAATCTAGTTCTACATCTAACCAAGTAGCGCTACTCGCTATAATATCTTTAAATAAATTAACAAAATAATCAATAGGATAAAGACCAGGTTCGATAAAAATTTTGTTTTCTTTTTCCGATAAAAATAGGCGTTCACCGTTCTTTCCTAATGTTGCAGGTTGAATAAAAGTACGCGATCGTATATTAAAGATCCCCACAGTTAAATAAACATTTTTTAAACCGATCCATACATCTCGATCCTCCGTATTAATCGGTCTCGCTAACTTAAACGTTTCTTCATTTTCTGTCATCCTAAACGAATGCGACATTAAAGGTTTCATTTTTTTTATTTATATTAATATTAAATAAAAATGAGTGTGAAAAATTATTTGAATAAACCGGTAATCGTAGTAAAATCGAAAGAAGGAGAAACATTTCAAGCCAATTTTAAAGATATATTTAGCGCGTATCTTTTACCGGATATTAGGACCGATGAAGATATTAACCGTTACGAAACTCACCCGTTAAATTTTTATCAAAATCAATTAAATTTTGCAGTTTGGTGCGCTACTTCAGGATGTGGTGTGGGGATAGATATTTTATCATCGGGGGATTTAACGATAGCCAATTTATTTAAATTTCACGTTTATTTTACGATTAGAAAAATATAAGAATTCTTAAAATGCCCAATTCCAGGTGATAATATTTTTAACCCGATTAACAACAATATAGATCACGAAGCTTACGTCGATACTTGTAGATTTTTTGACGTAGATCAAAATCATAATTGGAAACAAACCGTGGATAAAACTTCGGGGGGTGTTTAGGTACCGCTTATTACGGTGCTGGTCTAGTGGTACCGGGTAAAAATTACGACGCTCACGTTTTAACAAATTTTGGTCGTTACGCGGGGGCTACTTATATGGGGTTTGGTCCCCCCGATCCTCCCAAGGGTTCTGGTCATGCGAGTACCTATACCGTAGAATAGTAGAGTACAATATTAAAATAGTTTATTTAAAATATGGAGTTACCTAAAAATCATCATTGTGCCTTGATTTGTGGAAGAACAAATTGCGGTAAAACTAAATTTATTTTAGACATGTTAGAAAACGAGTATAAAAACAACTTTGAAAAAATTGTCATTATTTGCCCCACTTTAGGAAATAATAAAACGTATAAAGATAGATTGTGGCTTTGGGGAGATGAAAATATTTTTTTATGCGACATTGATTCTGAAAATGTGACCCTCAATACAGCCTTAGGTATTTATCGAAAAGCATTAAAAGATATTAGCGTTTTATTCATTATAGATGATTGTAGCGCATTACAAGAAATTAAATATCGACGAGAAAAGTGTGAGTTAACAAAACTAGCGTATTCAGGTCGACACGATAATCATAGTTGTTGGTTATTAACGCAAAAATATAACAACGTTTTGAAAGATTACCGCGAGCAAACTCAATTCGTCGCGTTATTTTATTGTAAAGATAAAAAGAGTTTTGATCAGTGTTTAGATGAAAATTATGGGGTTTCTGTAGAAGAGATCGTTCACATTAAAAATCATTTAAAAAATGTACCGTATAGTAAATTGATTATAAAAACAGATCCGCCTATTTGGTGGAAATTGTTTTAAGTTTTTTAAATTTAAGTTTATATATAAATAAATAATTTTGCTGTAGCTAGCTGTAATTTGCTGTATAGCTAGCTGTAATTTGTTGATATTTTGCTGTAATTTGCTGTATAGCTAGCTGTAATTTGCTGTAAAGCTAGCTGTAAATTGCTGTATAGCTAACTGTAATTTGTTAAATAGCTAGCTTTAAAAAAAAATTCTGTTTTATTATAAATTATTGAAATTATAGATATTTTTAATAAAACTATTTTAATGATACTATTAAGTTTTTTGACTTATGATTATTTAACAATTAGAACTTACTTAAAAAAATATTTTGTTAATATAAATGAGTGGCATAGTAAAATTAAACGACTTGGCAACAACAGCAAGCTCACCAGAGACAACATCTGAATCTCTTCATAAAAATAGATTATTGGCGATTGTCTCGAGCGGTAAATCTAAACATTATTTAGGTAAAGATTATTCAGTTGATGAGATTGAAAAACTATATAAAGAAAAACTAGAAAAGTTGTATAGAAATTATGAAGCTTAACTGAGTAAAGAAATGATAAAAAGTATGGGTTCTTGCGTATTTAGATTATATTCTAAAGCGTTAGGTGTGAGTCTACCTATTCTTTCGCAAGCTTTACCCGATGGTTACCAACTGGAGTTAGATTCAGAAGATGATCTTACAAGTGATCTTGAAGATGATCCATTTATTTCTATTGGTCTACGTAACGTACTTTGTGAAATTTATTACAACTACGGATTCTATTTATCACCGCCAATGATGACAATGATAACGAGTAAACATTTAACTTTTAAAAAGTATTTTAATCCTATTATTATAAATGGAAAACCCCACAGATCAAACGGAAAACCAAACGGAGAAGCCCAAGGGACAACCGATGGAAATGACGAGCAAGCCGATAACAACAGTGACTTAAACTAAAATTAAAAATCCAAAAAGAGTTGAACAAGGTAAAAAATTAGCAGCAAGAAATAAAAAAATAAAAGGACAATTATATAAAATGAAAAATGCTGAAATTGAACCGGAAGACAACCATCGGGATTCGAGATTCGATAACAAAAACTTGTTAGGTCTAGGTATAATAGCGGTTGTGGTTACTGCTGGGATTTATTTTTACAAACAAAAAACAAAAATAACTAGCGCCCCAATAATTTTAAAAACTAAAAAACCAAAAACTGATTCAGTAGTTACACCGGGAGATATGGAATAAAAAATTTAAAAAAAAATAATAATAATTCTTTTGGTTAATTAAAAATGGACACAAAAACGATTGCTAATAATCTTTATCACGGTGCGGTTTTGAGTTTGTTAACGATGGGTTATACGATGTTAGGTAAAAAGCTTTTAAAAATAAAACCGGCTAATTTAGATAAGTTAGATATTGAAGATACCGCAAAAATTTCGGTAACCGTTGGTGGCGCTATAGCCACGCAATCATTTTTAGTATCACAGGGTATACTGCCACCAAATATAATTACTAATTCTACAGTTTAATAAAATAATGTATAATAATAAAAATGGCTGAAGGAGGAAAAAGACATTCAGATGGAAGGTTTTGATCCACCTGGTGATGACGAGCCTGAACAAGATGAAGATATTGAAAATCAACAAGAAGATACGATTTTGGACCCCACCTACAATGAGACAAATCAACAAGAAACAAGCTTTACCAACCTTGATCAACAACGTAAAGAATTGACTAAATTAAAAGTTGATGACTTTTATAAGTTTATAAAAGAAGAATATGGATATACCCCAGGCCTTATAATCCCAAGTGATTTTATCTTAGATGCTAAAGATAACCTTTTATGTAAATATGGTAGTAAATATGTTCAATTAACGCATGCAAATAATTCAAAAAAGTTTTTAGCATTATCAACTATTAAACAAAATAAAAATGGTGTAGAATTCATTACAAAGGGTTCTTGGGATTAGCGATTATAATAGAAAAGTAAGTAAAAAAGTAAGCGTGTCTTTAGAAAAAGGGCTGTTAGATAAAAATCTAACCGAAGAAGAGCGCATCGCTAGAGTCAATGAGATTCTTATAAGCGAAGGATTTGAACAAGAAGCTAGAGAGTTTAATGGTTATCTTAATAAAATGGCAACATTAAATGGTGCTCGTGAAGACCATCAAATTAGATTAGATAAATTTAAAAGCGATCGTATTGATTTTGAAGAAAAATTAAAAGATAATACCCTACCCGATGAAGAAAAGAGAAAATTAAATGATGATTTAACGTCTATTAATGGAAATATAGATTTTGAAAATTCGGCTATTAGTAATATTGATGACTCTTTAAAAAAATATAATACTAAATTTAATGAATCGATAAGAAGTATTTTAAATTCCGATAGAACTTTAATTGAAAAAATTAGAGCGTTGTTTAGAGAACAAGGTGTGACGATTGTTAGTATTTTAGCCGCTTTTAGTTTGGCTATAAGTACCCTTATTAGTAGCGTGGTTGCGGCTGTGGGTGGGGGTGCCACAGCGGTTACTCCAAAACCACCAACACCCGATCCAAAGTGGTGTGGTGGTGTAAAAGAATGGATGGAAGAGCATTTAACAAATTTAGCGAGTTTACTTAAAAAAATTGGAGGTAAATTATTAGTTGCTTTACCGGGTATTTTAGGGAGTATCGCCAGTTGGTTGTTTAATCTTTTGGGTAAAGGGGTGGGATTTTTAGCCGGTCACGTTTGGGCTATGTTAATCGGTATTGGGGGGTTAATTTTAGTTTATTTACAAAAACATTTAAAATAGTTAGTTTTTAAAAAATAACGTAATTAAAACACCTTATCTAATTAGACAAGGTGTTTTTGTTGGTTTATTAATATTTAAGTTTTATAACATTTTAAAATTTATTTTAGTTAATGTCTTCAATATCAAATGATAAATCCGTATCGATATCAATCCCTTTGAGGCACATGTTGCTTCAAAGAGTTTATTGCCCCCAAGATGGTTTCTTATTGCAAGGTCCGGAACTAGCCTCCCAAGGCCTTGCGGTTCTGGCCACAGTGGTGGTATTCCAGCTTGTGATCATAAATAATGGTTGTAGTCAGAAAGACTGGACTGAGTTAATTAATCGGAATACCACATGTAGATGGACGGTCAATATAGCCAGAACCCTAGTGAATTATCACTCACTTTTGTCCGAGCAGTTTAGCCAGTCGGTTGTGCGGTTCTTAACAAAAATTATTTTTGAGACCTTGTTCCTATCTTATTCGCCGTTTTTTAGTAATACTCTCTGTGCTAAATTCTTCAATTTATTTAAGTTGTTACTTTATTGCTCTTATTCATTTCAATTGAATATACAACTTAATTGTGTGTTAACGTGATGCCTAAGTCAAAAAGTAAGAGGACATCAACTGGACCGGTCCTCCAGGGAAGGAGGACGCGGGGGAGGCCTCGCACCGTTCGGCCTGGGCCGGCCGAAGCTCCCGTGTCCACGTCGGCGTCTGATGCCTCGGTGGTTGGACCACCGCCGACCTTACCGTCAGCTACAGGCACTTCTTCGGCTGGCCCTTCGATGGTGCCGGGCCCCCCTGGTTCTACCGATCCTGTTCTGCCTCAACCCGTCGCATCGGGATTGGGTGAGTTAAATCCGTTCAGTCCTTCACTTACTTTGACCAATAATAATTGTCCAGCTACCACTACCACTTTGTCTAGCACTAGTACTAGCCAGGCTACTTTGCCCATCAACATGCCACCTCTGTCCGTTCAACCCGCATCTTCACTTGACCATTCTCAATCGGCTTTAACAAGCGTCTGCGATGACCTGGGATTGGGGGTTCCACAACAAATTCGCGACAAAATTTGGAATGGCGAATTCGTTGAATTCGGCTCTTTACTACGGCCGGCTCGTACAAGTTTGGGTCCGTATTCTTCCACCGATTGTGTGCTGATGGTCGGTTCTCAAGAGTCACCTGCATGGCAAATTCGGCCTCATACCCCCAATGCGCGTATTACGTCCATCGAGCAGTGGACGTCGGCGTTCTTAATTTTTTACATCTATTTACCTGATGCGCCAGCCGGACCGTGCGCGTCAGTTGCTCAAATATGCCGATACCATCAGGTCCGCTGCCTTTCGCCGCGTAGGTTATGGTTGGCGGGACTATGATATTCAGTTTCGCTTACGGCAAGCACGGATGCCGGCACGTTCATGGGCTAGCATTGATGCAGAGTTGTGGCTAATGCTTGTTGGCCCCCCGGCCCAACATAATTTTCGTCCCTTCTCCTCTAAGCCTACTCAGCAGCGCGCCGGCACTTTTCGTGCCTCTTCCCAAGATCAGCGATCCACCACCGTCGGTATCTGTTTCGATTTCAACCGCGGTCAGTGCCTCCGACCGGCCTGTCGATTCTTGCACAAATGTTCCGCATGCATGTCCCTTGGCCACTCCGCCAATACTTGCAGGGGTAGTTCCCGCAATGCGCGGAGTACAGCCAACTCAACCACACTTGCCAACCCCAATAATTCTAAGTAGAATGATTCCCTTTCTCCGCTCATACCCAGCGCAACAAGATGCACTTGCATTAATAGATGGTTTCACTTACGGGTTTCGTTTGGGTTATTCCGGGCCACGTGTCAGTTCCTCGGCTCGTAATCTATTATCAGCACGTGAAAATCACACACTGTTACTTGACAAAATTGCCCGTGAGGTGCGTTTGGGCCGCGTTGCTGGGCCTTATTCCAGCCCCCCCTTGCCGGATTTGCGTTGTTCTCCTGTTGGTCTAGTACCAAAACAAACCCCGGGTCAGTTTCGCTTGATTCACAATCTATCCTCCCCTATTGGTGATTCTGTTAATGATCACATTGACCCATCTCTTACTGCTGTTAATGATACCAGTTTTGATGATGCTGTTACCTTAGTTTCTCGCCTAGGTCCCGGTGCCCTTATGCATGGCAAAATCAGATATTAAGTCAGCGTTCCGATTATTACCAGTGCACCCGCATGACTTTAATCTGTTAGGTTTCTGCGTCAATGGGTCATATTATTATGATAAATGTATGCCAATGGGCTGTTCTATATCCTGTGTAACGTTCGAGCGTTTTAGCTCTTTCCTTGAATATTGTGCTCGCAAAGTGGCAGTGTCAGATAACATCATACACTACCTTGACGATTTCCTTTTTGTTGGTAGTGCTCAGTCCCTGGACTGTGCTCGTGCACTTCAGTCATTTACAATATTATGTAAGGAGTTTGGGGTTCCCTTGGCCATGGACAAAACCGAAGGACCAGCCACTCTCATCACTTTTCTTGGTTTAGCGATTGATACTGTCAGTCAGAAAATTTTGATTCCATCGAACAAACTAGCTTCGATTTTGATGAAATTAGATTCTGCTTTAGGCAAACACAAACTTACACTACGAGAGCTCCAGTCGCTGTTAGGCAGTTTGAATTTTATTTGTAAGGCTGTGCGTCCTGGTCGCGCTTTTTTGCGTCGTTTGTTTGACTTGACTACTGGCGTTCAAAAGCCACACCTTCGAGTCCGTATTTCTTCGGGGGCCCGTGCTGACATGTTGGTATGGAGGCAATTCTTGGCACATTTTAATGGTGCGGTCATTTTCACTGAGGACGTTTGGCATTCAAGTGATAATTTGCATTTGTTTACAGACGCTTCGGCAGAAATAGGCTTTGGTGCATTCTTTAATGGTAAATGGACGCACGGTAGATGGCCCATGGAGATTCGTTCAAGGAAGTTTTCCATTGCTTTCCTTGAATTTTTCCCAATTGTCTTAGCACTTCAATTATGGGGCCTTACGTTGCAGAATAAGCGAGTTATTTTCTGGACGGATAATGAAGCAGTAGTGGCTATAATTAATCGTCAGACTTCTCGCTGTCCGCATATTATGCAACTGGTCCGAATGTTTGTTGTCCGTTGTTTGACATTGAATATTACATTTAAAGCACGTCATGTTCCCGGCATTGCTAACTCTATCGCAGATTCATTATCGCGCCTACAGATGAAGAAATTCTTCCAGTTGGCGCCCGAGGCAGACCCCAGTATGACACCCTTGCCCCCAGATCTCTGGAACGACTTCGGCTTGAAGTTCACGGCCTCCTAGTAGATTCTGTCGCTCCCCACACTCATTCGCTTTACCAACGTGCTTGGAATTTCTTTTGTTGGTTTGTTTCCCATCATGGTCCAAGTTCTCCTGGTTCTCATTGTTCCTTACATCAACTTGTTCAATTTATTGCATTTATGTCTGTTAATAGTTATTCTCCTGCAACAATAACATCGTATGTTACGGGAATTGCTTGTACTTTACGTCTACATAGTTTGCCAGATATAACCCAGCATTTCATTGTCAAACGGTTGTTAACTGGTTGTCGACGACGTAACAGCCGTCGGGATACACGACGTCCTATTACATTTGACCTTCTCCGTCGTATTATTCCTGCATTGCAGTCTGTTTGTACCAATCAGTTTGAAGCGTTACTGTTCCGTGTAGCCTTTCTTTTGGCATTTTTCGGTTTTATGCGCGTGGGGGAGCTTACTGCGACATCCCGTAATGCGAGTTCCCCTTTAAAGAGGTCAGATGTCACACTTAGACATCTTCCTACTGGGGGCGTTCTGGAAGTTAATGTCCGTTTTTCCAAGACGGATCAATTTGGCCGGGGCTGTGTATTATGCATTCCCTCTGTCTCCAATGGTGAAATTTTGTTGTGCCCGGTCCTTTCCGCAACGGAATATTTGCGCGACAGCTCAGCAAATCATAACCATTTTTTATCTCACTTTGATGGTTCGCCCTTGACTCGATATCAATTCACATCAATATTAAAACGGTCCCTGCAATTCATTGGTGTACACGACCCCCGCTTTACATCACATTCCTTTCGTATTGGCGCAGCCACGTCTGCTGCTATGGCTGGTATTTCAGAACAAGACATACAAAGGATCGATGGGTCGCTGGCGGTCGGGCGTGTTTCGCCGTTATATTCGTATTGCACCTGAACTTTCTCACTAATAGGCTATATGACTTTGCTAGTCTTTTCAATTGTGGGTCCTTCTCATGGGTTTATTTCCATTTCTGTTTCCTTCCGTTTATGAACATGAGCTATGGTGCGACCGGCATACAAGCCTCTGGTGTGGGTGGTCGGGGACTCCTTCGTTCATTGGACCTCCCGGGTAGCAGACACGTGGGCTGGGGATCTTTTGCGAGAGCTGGTGGATGTCCGCTGGCTGGGCAAGGCAGGCCTCACCTTGGGGCGTTTTAACGACCACCTACATGCATGTTGGATTGCAGAAGACAAGAAGCCACACATGATAATAATTCATGTTGGCTCAAACGATCTGGGGATGCTTCCCAAATTAATAGTGTCCGACTTGATAAAAAACGTTTTGACAGTCACGAGGACCTTGTTGCCTCAGGCTGTCATGTTTTGGTCGGACATTTTACCAAGGGTCAGCTACACTGGCGCACTCCGCCAACACAAGGTTGAGCGAGCCCGACGGGCCATAAATCGTGGGGTGGACAACCTCATGCGGGGTGCGCCAGGTGGTGTCATCCACCATCCCCAGATCGAGTGGAACAGCAACCACTACATGCCAGATGGCGTGCATCTCACTGATGCAAGTTCTCAAATTTTAATTGAAAATTTTCGACGGGCTCTTTCACTTGCTGTTTCCACGTACATTTATTCCTAATTTCGCGAGAACGGGTATACCGTCCTCAAGGCCTCATAGGCTATTTGGCGGCGGTCATAATTATGACCGTTTGGCGGAATTACATTCTGAACGCCATCATAGCCCTATTAAGGCTTTTTATTTACCGCATTTTAACATCTCGAAATGTTTACTTTAAGTATATTTTGGTGCACATTTTCTTTCACTGATCTTGCTCTTGGTCAAGCCTTAAGTGAAGATGGACATTTATGCCAGTTGTCTGGTTAAATGAAATCATTAAACAATATTATATATACGCTTAAACTGTTTTTGTTATGCATGCATGGGTATGCATATACATGCACATGATTCCACGGCACAAGTTACGCCGGGACTCAGCCTTTGTATATTATATAAGATTGTCTCGCGGATCGCAGCGACCGGAGACCAACTTTAAGGTGTTACAGTTGCACATTTTTGGATTTGAAACATGTATTAATTGGGCCTTCGCGGATCGCAGCGACCGGAAGGCATGGAATAATTATTGGCACTGTGTTGTTTCGCGGATCGCAGCGACCGGAAACAAATGGAAAATTGATGTGTAGGCCTACACTTGTGGAATGTTATGGGGCTTCGCGGATCGCAGCGACCGGAAGCCAAATTGGATTATGATGTTGAGTTTTATATTGAGTTGTGATTTTCCCGGGTCGCAGCGACCGGAAAATCCGTGTTTCGCGACTCGCAGCGATCGGAGACACATGCAATTACCTATGGTAATCAATCTATCTGGTAATAAACTGCTCTGGCCGTACTAAACAAAGAAATAAAATTTGTCAATGTCTGATATTTCTTCCCGTCTTGTCGCATGGGGTAATAATCCCTTTGAGGCACATGTTGCTTCAAAGAGTTTATTGCCCCCAAGATGGTTTCTTATTGCAAGTTCCGGAACTAGCCTCCCAAGGCCTTGCGGTTCTGGCCACAGTGGTGGTATTCCAGCTAGTGATCATAAATAATGGTTGTAGTCAGAAAGACTGGACTGAGTTAATTAATCGGAATACCACATGTAGATGGACGGTCAATATAGCCAGAACCCTAGTGAATTATCACTCACTTTTGTCCGAGCAGTTTAGCCAGTCGGTTGTGCGGTTCTTAACAAAAATTATTTTTGAGCCCGCCGCCTCCCCTTTTCTGCCGCCTGTTCAGTTGATTCATTACATGTCTTGTGGTTAATTCACGGGAATCCAGTTCTGGAGTTACACAATGCTTGGCTGCCATTATGGAGCCGGAAGGGAATTTCCTCCTGTTTTCCTCAAATTTCGTCAGAGCAATGATATTGAGTTTTTGCAGGAGTTTTTCGCCCTCCCCTGAATTGGTTTTCCCCCAGTGTTGACGGAATTACATTCTGAACGCCATCATAGCCCTATTAAGGCTTTTTATTTACCGCATTTTAACATCTCGAAATGTTTACTTTAAGTATATTTTGGTGCACATTTTCTTTCACTGATCTTGCTCTTGGTCAAGCCTTAAGTGAAGATGGACATTTATGCCAGTTGTCTGGTTAAATGAAATCATTAAACAATATTATATATACGCTTAAACTGTTTTTGTTATGCATGCATGGGTATGCATATACATGCAAATGATTCCACGGCACAAGTTACGCCGGGACTCAGCCTTTGTATATTATATAAGATTGTCTCGCGGATCGCAGCGACCGGAGACCAACTGAAAGGTGTTACAGTTGCACATTTTTGGATTTGAAACATGTATTAATTGGGCCTTCGCGGATCGCAGCGACCGGAAGGCATGGAATAATTATTGGCACTGTGTTGTTTCGCGGATCGCAGCGACCGGAAACAAATGGAAAATTGATGTGTAGGCCTACACTTGTGGAATGTTATGGGGCTTCGCGGATCGCAGCGACCGGAAGCCAAATTGGATTATGATGTTGAGTTTTATATTGAGTTGTGATTTTCCCGGGTCGCAGCGACCGGAAAATCCGTGTTTCGCGACTCGCAGCGATCGGAGACACATGCAATTACCTATGGTAATCAATCTATCTGGTAATAAACTGCTCTGGCCGTACTAAACAAAGAAATAAAATTTGTCAATGTCTGATATTTCTTCCCGTCTTGTCGCATGGGGTAATAATCCCTTTGAGGCACATGTTGCTTCAAAGAGTTTATTGCCCCCAAGATGGTTTCTTATTGCAAGTTCCGGAACTAGCCTCCCAAGGCCTTGCGGTTAAACAATATTATATATACGCTTAAACTGTTTTTGTTATGCATGCATGGGTATGCATATACATGCAAATGATTCCACGGCACAAGTTACGCCGGGACTCAGCCTTTGTATATTATATAAGATTGTCTCGCGGATCGCAGCGACCGGAGACCAACTGAAAGGTGTTACAGTTGCACATTTTTGGATTTGAAACATGTATTAATTGGGCCTTCGCGGATCGCAGCGACCGGAAGGCATGGAATAATTATTGGCACTGTGTTGTTTCGCGGATCGCAGCGACCGGAAACAAATGGAAAATTGATGTGTAGGCCTACACTTGTGGAATTAGACAAGGTGTTTTTGTTGGTTTATTAATATTTAAGTTTTATAACATTTTTAAATTTATTTTAGTTAATGTCTTCAATATCAAATGATAAATCCGTATCGATATCAATAGGGTGATTATCTTTTAAAACGATAATGGCTTGTTCTACTTCAAACCTAATACTAGCACAATAATCTGTTTTACCGTGAGTTCCCCAGTATACATCCTTGCATGAAACGTACGGAGTAATTTTACACGGTTTATTAACGTATTCGTTTATGTTTAAAATTGTTTCTCTATTTTTGTTAATTAGTTTAGTAGAATGTTTGATATATTTTCATTTTCCTTATGTTTTAAGTTTAATATACATTCTTTTAGTTGAATTGTCGGCGGTGTTTAGTTCTTGATAAATTGGTTTTACACATTCTTTACCCATGTTTGTAAATAAGCTAGTAGCTATTTTTGGTAAAGTTTCTTTTTCATTGTTAATAAATTTGATCACTTGCGATCTTATATCATCAAAATCTTTTGTCATCTCATTTTGGTTCCAACTGTAACAAATTTTATATCCCGTTGCATTATCTAAAACTTTTGTTTCAAGAAATTTATAATTGACATAAATACCGAGGCAAAAGCTGGGTGGCATTATAAATACTAAATTATAACCGTTTATTGTATTTTTAACGGCTGGATGGATGATTAAATTTTTCTTTTCAAACAATCCGTAATAATGATTCTCATTTTTGTTAATGGCGTTATATTTTTCAAAATTTTGAGTTACAAAATATGTTGGTTTTAGGTTTTCTTTCATCATGTTTTCTCTTTCTCTTTCTTATTATAATATAAAATAATATTATTTCATTATTTCATTTTTTTCCGATTCATTTCAAAAATTTTCAATGACCGGGATAAATGAGGAATTCCCCATTTTATAATTTTCCAAGAATATTGAGAAATAACGCGGAAAAATGGGGGTGTATAATCACACTACTGAAAATACTAATAATATTGAAAAATAATAGTTCTGAATGTCACAATTTTTCATTTTGCAATAGGATTGGTATAATCACACTACTCAAATTGACAATCTGCTAAATAATGTGTAAGCTAGTTACGCCGACTCTATTTCGTTGAAACTAAAGACTGTGCATTAAATTGATATGCTATGACTTGAGAAAGCATACTTCCAAAAATAGTGCCAATTTATTAGAAACTGAAGATATGGAATAGATTGTCTAGTGTGTTATCTCGATACAAATACTTTTGAGTATATTTGTGTTTGCCAATTTTTATAAAAACATGGGACCGTGTTCTTAGATGCACCTTACTGCCTTGTATTCACAGGGCTTCCCGTAATCCCGTACGGCCGATGAGCCGTTTGATGACGGCCACTGTCCCTCTGAATCACTCGAGTCACTGCTACCATGTCGGGGTTCTAACCGCTACCAATGTGTACTGACGTCCTGATGATGTCGCTCTAAATCCATGATGTTCCATACTACTTAATTCCAGTATTCGCCTGATGTTGTCACGTCTCAAGAAACTCATATTGTACTAAACTGAGCTGTGGACTATTTAATTTATGCTAAGCAGAATCCGCGAACAACCCGTATATATACGAGTTGTAGCCATTTATACAATTGACTTGTGCTGAGAATTCCTACTATGTTCTAAAGTTGGGACCCGTAAAATTATTGAAACCAAACCAATGTATATAATCTTTGTTTTTCTTTAATTGTTGAATTAAATATTTAATTTCTTGCATCGTAACCACTTTGTCCTTTGATATCATTCCTGTCCGTTTGAGCTATTTCTTGATTTTTGGTCTGAGTGGGCTGGTGCAAGGGTCCGGCCTGCGACATTTGGGGGCTTGTCCGGGAAACCGATTCGTCGGTACGGAGCCACAGACTAATTATCTAGAGTAGGGGGCCTACTCTTACGCACAGTGTTTGATCATAGGTTTGCATAGCTGTAAGGGCTCAGTTCATTGTGTTCTCCCTAAAATCGATATCTAAGTTGGGTGTTTAGTTTTCGCTAATATTTTACCGAGCAAAATGGAGACCGAAAAAATGGTTGCCCTTGGTAAGGAAATTGGCCTTTCTGGTCAAGAGTTGTACGACTTCATTAAAGAGCGAGAACAAGCTATAGCCGAAGAAAGAACGGCAACGCAAAATTTTGAAAGGGAAGAAGGACTTAGGCAGCGGGAACATGAAAAAGAAAAGAGAGAGTTTGAGCTGAAAATTAATCAGGAACAAAATTCTAAGCCTAAAGATCTAGATAGTAAGGTTGAGATTAAAACCCATTCAACAGGCTCAATCATGAAATCCAAAATGCCTAAATTACCATATTTTAATGAGCAGAAGGATGATATGGATGCTTACTTGCGACGTTTCGAGCGGTTTGCAAACTCTATGGGTTGGCCCGCATCGGAATGGTCTATGTCTCTCAGTGCATTGCTTACTGGTAAAGCATTAGAAGTGTATTCGCGTCTGTCGTTAGAACAAGCTAGTGATTATAAGGAAGTTAAAACAGCGCTGCTCCATAGATTCCAACTGACAGAGGAAGGTTTTAGATTGAAATTTCGAAATACCAAACCAAAGCAAGGCGAAAGGTACACACAGTTTGTTGAACGGTTGCAATCACACTTAAATAGATGGATGGATCTGGGGAACACACCCCACACATTTGAATCGTTGAAAGACCTGTTGCTTAGGGAACAACTGCTTAATATTTGTGATAAGGAACTAGGATTGTTCTTGAGAGAAAGAAACCTTACAAATGTTGATTAAATGGCAGATATGGCTGATCGCTATGTAGAGGCTCATAGTAAACATAGGTATGTATAACCTAAAAGAGATTTCAGGAACTCTAAGGGTAAACCCAATGTTAGTGAAGGTCAGAGTAGGTCCAGGCCCGATTCAAAACCTACCACGCAGAATGCTGACGGTGAGGCTAGGCGATGCTATGTTTGCGGCAGGCGAGGGCATGTTGCGCGAGAATGTCGAAACAGATTTCAGGGCACACCTCACTCACAAGCAAGGCGAATAAAGGGGCTGCGCTGGAAACTAAGCCTGGCGATGATGAGCACAAAGTGGTTGCTTGCGTTGGGATAAATTCAGCTGCATGCCAAAAACCCATTCGGCTGCGTCGGCCAGAATGCAGATAGCATAAAGCTTGCCTGTGGTCACACGCTGCCTGTAGTTAGTGCCGCGTGTATGACACAGCATACAATGCCAGTTTTGAAAGGGTACATGGAAGATAAAGAAGTAGACGTTCTCATGGACAGTGGTTGTAGTACCGTAGTGGTAAAAAAGAGTCTGGTCTAAGAAGACCAAATGTTGGGGTCCAGTGAACATTGTGTCTTGTTGGATGGCACGGTTCGTTGCTTCCCTGTTGCAGAGATTAACATAGACAAAGCACTTTGCTTGGAAAACCCACTTTATGATCTTGTTTTTTTGTAACGGGTGTAAGGGATCCAAACGACCCCAACCCCCAGTGGAAACCTCGTTGTGTGAAAATTACACACGATGTTGAGAGTCAAATTAGAAGTCAGTCCGTTGCGGCTGTGGAGACAAGAGCCCACAAAAGCAAAGAGAGAAAAACCTCTTTGCCCTCTGAAAGTGCCGGGGAGTAATGGTCTGTCTGTGTCCAAAACCGACATAGAAAATGCCCAGAGGTCAGACTTAACTTTGTCTAAGTTATGGGATTTGGCTAAGGTAGGCACGGTAAAAGTCACGGGTGCGGGTAATGAGAGCCGGTATGTTGTGAAAGATAATTTACTGTATAGGGAGTACAAATCATCATGTAGTCTAGAGAGTGGGAAACCTACTAAACAGTTGGTAGTTCCTCAGCGCTATAGAACTCAAGTGTTAGAACTGGCTCATGATTCAGCAATGGCGGGCCATATGAGGGTTATGAAAACTCTAGATCGAGTTCAAGCTCACTTCTACTGGCCGGGTGTTAACGGGGATGTACAAAGACATTGCATTTCCTGTGACATCTGCCAGCGCACAGTTACTAAGGGTAGTGTCAGTAAGGTGCCGTTAGGGCAAATGCCGCTTATCGATACCCCTTTCCGACGGGTAGCAGTCGACTTTGTAGGCCCGATTGACCCCATCACTGAGCGTAGGAATAGATATATTCTTACGCTGGTTGATTATGCTACAGGGTACCCCGAGGCTGTGGCACTTCCCCGCATCGAAACTGAGCGCGTGGCGGAGGCTTTAGTTGAAATATTTTCTCGCATGGGCGTACCGCAAGAAATTTTGAGCGATAAGGGTAGTCACTTCACCTCCGAGATGATGAGAGAAGTAGGGCGTCTGCTGTCTCTAAAACAATTGACTACGACACCGTATCATCCTATGTGCAATGGCTTAGTTGAGAAGTTCAATGGCACGCTTAAGAAAATGCTGCGAAAAATGTGTGCGGAACGGCCCAAGGACTGGGACCGCTTTTTGCCAGCGCTCTTGTTTGCGTATAGGGAAGCTCCACAAGAAAGCCTCAACTTCTCCCCCTTTGAGTTAATGTATGGTAGGACTGTAAGAGGCCCTTTGGCCATACTTAAGGAGTTGTAGACAGGTGACAATAATGAGGAAGAGGTCAAAACCACGTATAAATATGTAGTAGATTTACGTGACCGTCTTGACTCTACTTGTGAGCTAGCGAGGCAAGAACTTGCTAAGGCGTCCAAGAGACACAAACAGTATTACGATACTAGAACTTGGGATCGTAGGTTTGTAGTTGGAGACAAGGTACTAGTCTTGCGGCTCACTAACAATAATAAACTGAAAATGCAGTGGAAGGGGCCGTATGAGGTAGTGAAAAAAGTTGCAAAACATGACTATGCCATAGTTGTTAAGGGAAAACCCAAAACATTTCACGCAAACCTTCTAAAGAAGTATGTTAGTAGGAACGAGGACAAGGAGCACAATAATGCTGAAATCGTTCACGCTGCGGCGAGCCTTATCTGCGCATCTACCAGTATCATTGAAGATGATGACAGTTTAATGGAAATTAATTTCCTGTCTGTAGAGCAGACTCAAAATTATCAGGATGTAGACATATGTGAGAACAGAACAGAACAGAAGACGAGAAATGCCAAGTTCGTGAGCTATTGCATGATTGCGCTGATGTCCTCACTGATGTACCAGGGCGTACAACCTTAATTCAACACAGTGTACAGTTGACTAGTAATAACCCAGTGCGTTGTAAGGCATACACAGTACCACACTCGATGCAAGAAACAATCAAAAGTGAAATAGAGTCCATGATGAAACTAGGTGTTGTAGAGAAGTCAGAGTCGCCATTTGCATCACCAATTGTAATAGTAAACTATTTGCATCGCTGTATATTTCTCGGGCTCTGGATTCTACATGGATTGAGGTATGGGTTGAAAGGATTTCGGTTCCGGGCACCCACCAAACTGCGCGTCTCCTCAAAGTAACCCCCCCCCCCCCTAAACCACCCCATCTCTCACTCCCATTCCTTATCCGCTCTCTCTTCTATAAGCTGAGAAGACCTGTTGTTATTTCTCAGCCGTCAGTTTATTCCTGGCCATGGGCCTTTAGACCTCGTACCCGATATACTGTAGGCTTGTCTGGACTGCTGCGAATCCGATCTAGTGGCTTTAAAGTCACAACTCGAGGACGGCAGAAAACGCCAGCAGCAAAGCCCGCCGCCGAAGGCCATCTGCTTCCATTTTAATTACGACTCCATCGCGGGGCACTTCATCTGTGCCTTGTTTCCTCGTTGTCCGTTGAAACTCGGCATAGTGCTTGAATATTCAGCATATGCTGAACCCCCAATGTGGGAACCTCCCCAGTCTCGCCCCCAAGTCCTCACGGGGCTCGGCCGCTCCGGTCGACAAGGTTGCCTACCGCGGACGGTCTATCCACTAACCACCTGCGGCCTGGTACGATGGACGGTACGGCCATTTGAAGCTCCTAGGCAACTGCATTAATCATCACGGGCCAGATCCACGAACCGGTAGGCATTGCCTCATTGTCTAGACCTTAGAGGGAAAGTCCCCCTTTAATGCCTTTCGTTTGTGTGGTTGAAAGAAATGCCTCCGACACCGCCCTTTATGATTCCAGTTTGCCACGCGGACCCCTGCACACCACAGCCTAGAAAATGAAATGTTCCTGTATAATCCATACAAAATCGCTTGGATCCGCTGCCGCAGCCAAAGTCACGATGCCCACCCATATCTCACCCACCAACCATCGCGCCCGTCAGAGAAAATTTCATTGCATGGCCCGGGGAGAAGCACACCTCGGCCTGCTCCGAATTTATAGCCGCTTACACTGAGCCAGTCCGATGCACGGGTTCCCCTCCCTGGCGTTTGGATGCCGCGACCGCCTGTACCCAACTACAATGAAGACAAATACCGTGTCCCCTCTGAGTCCACCGTGTATGCTGCCAAGTAAGGTTGACGCTTGCAAAAAATGCAGGCCTTGTCTCTCCCACTGGGCCGCTCCGGACATCTACCAACATCGTGGATTTGGATCATCCCTCTTGAGCCCTGGCCTATTGACGATGACATCCGGGTGACGAACGAACGCGTCACAGCTTGACCAAACAGCCTCGTTCCTCCTATTGTATGTATTGTTCCTCCAAAAATTCCGGCCAAGCCTCTCCAGCCTAGGTTTCGTTCCCGTGAGCTGCGTGAAGAAGAGACCAACATAGATACGCTAGATCGGTAGGCCTACTGACACTGACTACCGTCGGGCGCCCGCCACACTAAACGCCATCAGAAGCGTCTGCATCCGATCATGGTGATGTCCCGTACCGCCCTGACAGTCTGGCCCACTTGTTCCTTGAAACGTTGATGTTGAAAGAGGGGAATCGACATGATATGCCAGCTTACATCGTGGTAGCTCTCCGCGCGGCCTGCCGGACGCTATTCTGAAAACCGAAATCGTTGATTCCTGTATGAAGAGCCACGGCATCTGGCCTCCTCACCCAGCAGGCAGACACCTAGGTCCCACAAGCTTCCTTCAAACTAGCACCTCCTTCACCGCGAAATGGAATTTGAACTGCGCGAATGGCTTTCAAGCGCTCCGCATTGCAAACGGCTCTGCTGTACGTGCAGGAAACGCTGTATGAACGGCCTTAGCACCGGCCACCATCAGACCCCACGTGAAGCCCGTTTGACCACCAAACTCCCTCTGGACGAACACCCAAAGAGAGGGGACTATAAATCTGCGGAGAACAACTGCCTGGAAGGCCCATCAGCCGAGTTGGCGCCCGACGGAACCAAAACCAAACTCCAAAGAGAAATTCTCCCCTGACGTCAAAGAAAATATGAGCTTCAGCACTCTGGCTAAGGTGACAGACATCGCCCTTCAATAAAGCCTCGAAGTCCACGTACATCCACCTTGTGGTCCCACAAATGATCTACTACCGCTAGCGAACGATCAATGCGAAGCAAGCGTCCCAGATGCCTGCCGATGTCTGTATCTCCGCCGGCCAGTAGACCACCGAAGGAGGTATTACGTGTGCGCTCCATCAACTTCGCACCATCCCATTTGAAACCCGACGCGCCTGAGTTCAAGCGCAACCATAAATGCCGTTCCAAGTTTCCCGGAGATGAGTCCCGAAAAAACCAACAACAAAGCGCCAAAAGAGGGCCCATCCCTCGCCGCAGCAGACAGCGGCGTAGGCACTTGGCACTTTCCCACAAAACGATGCCTAAGGTTCAGGACGGCCGTCTGGGTTCCGATATGACTTCCTCCCGGACTTGGGCGAAGGACAGCTTCTTCTTCTTATCCAGTCGCAGAGCATATTCCCAAACCCTGGTGGATGATCCGCCTCGTACTGACACCTAGAGAAACTCGAAAGCAACCTGGTCGTGTCTGCATATATGACACACTGCGTATAGCGCCCCTGCCGCCCTCAGATAGGCCCCTCCATCTGAATGCTCCCGCTACTACATGTATACTGAAAGCAATAATTAAGTGATCACTATTTGTACACCAACTGTGAGCCTTTCTTCCCCCTTCTGCACTACATTCGCCTATAAACCTCGGAGTGCACACCCCTATGATTCAACCATGTGGATAGGCAAAACCCAATTGTGGGACAGCCGTAGGCACTGTTCTTAAAACCAAAAAGCAGCGCCGAGTCAATGAAATAAAACCCTGCCAACTCGAAACCACAAAATATTCTTGATCTTTGGGCCGAGGAGATTTTTTTTTTTTTTTTAATACACTGCGCCTCATCCGTACCCAGTCTATCAACTTTGCGATGTTACCAAGCGGCACCCTAGAAAACGGTGTATCCTTGCACCATAAATTAGGGCCTTTCATTGATGCAACCATCATTTGCCATGCGTTTATTTAACCTGCCAAATACTTATTACCTCTTCTTCAAAGCAAAATTATCTTTTCCTTTTCCTTTTTGTTTTGTATTTTGGTTTTGGTTCTGCTTTTCCTTTTTCCCTTGAGCCCCCATGCCCCTCGGAGGACGAAGCCGTCAAACCGAGTGTCGGAGGCTTCCCCCGTAATGATCTTGTAAATAAACATCGCCATGCATCCCCTCTGTCTTGGCCTCGGTATTAAGTTTTGTGCATTCTACAATCGGGCCATTGTAGAGCCGCCTCTCCTTGACGTCCTCGGCGCTCACGGGGGGAGACTCACACGTAATTCCTCAGAAGGGACATGACGCATGCCACATAAGGTTAGTGTCGCAGCCGGTCTCTGTGCATGCTTTTGGTACCCCAGCCATCTCAACCTGTGGACCTCCAGAGCAGATTCGGCCCGCAATTAATTAAATATTACACACTGACTCATTGATCCTCTCCCGGCACCGTACCGGTACCCTTCTTTATTGAAATCTGCACAATTTTAATACGCTTGCATACTTCTTCTTTGTTTTGTTTTGTTTTTTCTTCTTCTTTTTCTTTCCTTCTTTTTTCCCCTTTAAGGGCCTTCCCTTAAAATATGTGATGCAGCGAGCCACATCCAATCATTCCGTACCCCTTGGACTTAACACCCCATGGAATACACCCTCTGATTAACCCCTGTAATTCCATAGTACACATTCAGCCACCTATCCGGGCCTAAACCCCTTAAAATACACCGAGGGATATTCCCTCGACCGCAGGACACACTACACATTCCTGACCGGGGCTACTACCCCGTAAAATCCACCGAGGGACAATACCCTCCGCAGGACACACTCCTGCCCGGGGCTAAACCCCTGAAAATCCACCGAGGGGCATACCGGCACTCCGCAGGACACACTCCTGCCTAGGGCTAAACCCCTGTAAATTCCACCGAGGGACACGCCCTCCGCAGTACACACTGCAATCTCCTGCTCAAGGTGAACCCCCAGCAAATTTCACCGAGGGATACGCCCTCCGCAATTCACACTGCAATTTCCCGCTCAGGGCTAACCTCCTGCAAATTTGACCGAGGGACACGCCCTCCGCAGTAGACACTGCAATTCCCTGCTCAGGACAAACGGCCAGTAAATTCCACCGACGGACATGCCCTCCGCAGCACAACACTGCAATTCCCTGCTAAGGACTAACGGCCAGTAAATTTTACCGAGAGACACGCCCTCCGCAGTAGACTCTGCAATTCCCTGCTCAGGACTAACGGCCAGTAAATTCCACCGACGGACACGCCCTCCGCAGTAGACACTGCAATTCCCTGCTCAGGACAAACGGCCAGTAAATTCCACCGACGGGCACGCCCTCCGCAGTACACTCTGCAATTCAGTCCTGCTCATGGCTAACCCCCTGCAAATTCCACCGAGGGACACGCCCTCCGCAGTAGACACTGCAATTTCCTGCTCAGGGCTAACGCCCTGCAAATTCCACCGACGGACACGCCCTCCGCAGTAGACATTGCAATTCCCTGCTCGGGGCTAACCCCCTACGAATTTCACCGAGGGATACGCCCTCCGCAATACACACTGCAATTTCCCGCTCATGGCTAACCCCCTGCAAATTTCACCGAGGGACACGCCCTCCGCAGTAGACACTGCAATTCCCTGCTCAGGACAAACGGCCAGTAAATTCCACCGACGGACATGCCCTCCGCAGCACAACACTGCAATTCCCTGCTAAGGACTAACGGCCAGTAAATTTTACCGAGAGACACGCCCTCCGCAGTAGACTCTGCAATTCCCTGCTCAGGACTAACGGCCAGTAAATTCCACCGACGGACACGCCCTCCGCAGTAGACACTGCAATTCCCTGCTCAGGACAAACGGCCAGTAAATTCCACCGACGGGCACGCCCTCCGCAGTACACTCTGCAATTCAGTCCTGCTCATGGCTAACCCCCTGCAAATTCCACCGAGGGACACGCCCTCCGCAGTAGACACTGCAATTTCCTGCTCAGGGCTAACGCCCTGCAAATTCCACCGACGGACACGCCCTCCGCAGTAGACATTGCAATTCCCTGCTCGGGGCTAACCCCCTACAAATTTCACCGAGGGATACGCCCTCCGCAATACACACTGCAATTTCCCGCTCATGGCTAACCCCCTGCAAATTTCACCGAGGGACACGCCCTCCGCAGTAGACACTGCAATTCCCTGCTCAGGACAAACGGCCAGTAAATTCCACCGACGGACATGCCCTCCGCAGCACACACTGCAATTCCCTGCTCAGGACTAACGGCCAGTAAATTTTACCGAGGGACACGCCCTCCGCAATACATACTGCAATTTCCCGCTCAGGGCTAACCCCCTGCAAATTCCACCGAGGGACACGCCCTCCGCAGTAAACACTGCAATTTCCTGCTCAGGGCTAACGCCCTGCAAATTCCACCGACGGACACGCCCTCCGCAGTAGACATTGCAATTCCCTGCTCGGGGCTAACCCCCTGCAAATTCCAACGACGAACACGCCCCCCGCAGTAGACACTACAATTCCCAGCTCAGGGCTAACCCCCTGTAAATACCACCGAAGGATACGCCCTCCGCAGTACACACTGCAATTTCCCGCCCTGGGGTAAACCCACATAAATACTCCAAGGGATATTCACTCCGCAGTTCAAACTGCAAATTTCCTGCTCGGGGCCAAACCCATGTCAATTCCATCGAGTGATACTCCCTCTGCAGGTCACCTCGCCGCCTCATACGTGGGGCCCACACCCGGAAGGGCTAAACACACTGGAGCTGGACGTATTTTTTTTTTCTCTCTGTCGCTCCTACGATTCCTGCAACACGCGGCAGCGCCACAAAATGGCTGATGGGTGAATCTACGGCCTTTATATACAAGGTACGCCCCACCGGGAACCTCGCTGACACATCAAGCTACTGCCCTTCATCCAGGCCTCGCATGTAGCTGTATATATTCATGCTTTGCCCCGTTCAAACATACCGCTGAGCCGCACCGGGGCTTGCCACCTACGGCTGTTTCTGGCCATTGGGGCCTTTCCCCCATATTAGGCCAACGCTCTATCCACTGGCTCTACTCCAATTTCCAAACCGCTACCCTTCTTCCCTTGAATCATATCCTTAAAGCGCCCTCAACTTGATCCCTGAATGTTCTGTATTTCTTGTACAAACTGGCAACAACCTAGACGAACACCCGGTCCAGGCATCCGTTACAGGAACGTGACTATGACGTGACGTGCCCCCGTTGCTACTGGCGCATCCATCCCTTCATGGCGGCGTCTTTCCTTGGGCGCTTTCCCCTTCTCTTGCTTGCCTCCACTTAGGGCAAGGCTAAGGCGCGCCCCTGCCACGCCTTCGTCCAACCGTACTGACTCACATCATCCCACTGCCCTAGACGCAAGACCTGAGAACCTCAATGTTCGTCGATATCTTTAGCGCATAGAAAGCCATTTCCTTGGAGCATTAACAGGCTCGCTGACATCGCCATAGGCCCCAGCGTCCTCCTAAAAGGATCATAAGGTAATCAGTGATTTGATTAACCGGACAGTAAACACGATCAACACAAAACCCCAAATAATGTGAAAATGCACATGCGTCCCAAAATATGGCTACACACCTATGTGCTTATACAGACACCTATATATGTATGTGCCTTTAATACGAGTACAAAAACCCTGAAAATGTGCCACAGTGCCGGATCCAATTTTAATCAGCACCCTTCTATGATTAGGCCTACTCATAATAATTATAGGGTTTACTCAGTGCATGTCACCGCATCCTTGAGGCCCTAAAGCTCTAAAGGCTATGAGCACTGTCAGACCTGAGGTTAGACCGATGTAAGAGGAAGACAAAACTTTCTCTGCCGTGGGCAAATCCCACCCAGCGATAAGACATACCACTACAATAATAATAATAATGACTACATTTATAGAGCTCAATACCATATGCTTCTAAGCGCAACTTATTATCATCCCTGGTCATCAAGCCCCCTAGCCCTGAACCTTCTTGAAACCATCTCCTTATATACCTGAAATCATTCTAAATACGAGCGGCCAGAACGCCACCATGTATGCCTCGCTAAAGAGCCCAAAATATCTACTTCATTCTTTCATGATAACTTCACATAATAATCCGGAGGCGGGTTTCATTCATCTTCTGAACCAGGTTCCAATATATCTTATTTCATGTAATTTGCTAATAACAAATACCATCCATTACCTCTGGTACGTCAGAGGTCAATGAAGGTTAGGACTAGGCCGGGCGATTAACTCGATTAATCGATTAATCGCGATTACATTCCTGTGTCGATTACTCGATTAGTAAATTCTGAACTACTCGATTAATCGTGCCAGCGCGATTAGTGCCTTCGAGTTGCGATTAATTCCATGAGTTACTACTATTCTCATTCGATCAACAGCCATGCCGTGTGTGTTGCATGGAGCAGCTGCATAGACTTGATGACAAGTCGTTAGACATTCGTGTTTTGTCCATCCGTCCGTCAATATCATGCATCGTTCGTATAGTGAGGCAACGTAATCTTAATTCAGTAGGGGTCGAGGGTGTTTATGTACCGCGGTCGCGTCCCCGCATGTTGGACATTATGCAGGACGTACACAGTGTAATGTGAACACGAACACCGTACCCCTGGTGTAGCGATACAATTACCGACTTGATATCACGTCTGCTTGCTGCACGTGCACCGGATGCCCGCCCAATTGTGACAGCACCATGACAACATTTTGAGATTAAACTGTAATTGGCCAGTAGCCCTTCTAATAAAACTGCCTTATATGGTCAACGTGGATGAGGCATGAATGAGGGCTATACCATTTCGCTGTTTATTGAGGTACATTTAGTTATGTAGCATTTTCAATAAATACTATTTATCTCACTTAGTAATAAAACGCACACATGAGTTTTTGGATACATACAGTTTAAACGTGTCGGGGTGAATATTTATTCAAGCCTGACAGCTGACAGCGAAGTTTTTCTCAACTTCTTAGGCCCACGTGTTTACAATGGATTCGGTTACCATGGCCGGCCAGCGAGGCTTGGCGCACGGCGCGATGTAGTCTTGGTTCAAGACTGTATTGGTGTGGATACTCGAACCGCACTGACCATACGTGTGTACGTACAGGTAATCCGCACACACGTACGCACGGACCTGTCACTAATACAGTCTTGGGAATCGTGTAAAATCTCCCCCCAAAATCGGGGGGAAACACACTGCGCATGCGTTGCATCTAAAGGTCGGGCGCTGCCCATTTTCTGGTCACGCACGTGCTTACACGTAAACAAGGCACCCCGTGAAGTTACACAATATGGTACAGTTACAATAGTATGGTACTGTATACGTGCCTTTTGGTTACCATTTCGACGATGTGACTGGGCGAAAGTTTGGGAGATATATGACTGTGTATTTCAGTGGCTAATTTACAACATAATGTAGAAATCCACGGTTGCTGAATTATTGTACCTTGTAATACTATAATTCCATTGCATTTGGTAAAAACAAACACGAAGCAAGGAGTTTTAAACGTGCTATTTAAGTATTATTTAGCCCGAGGCCTACAGTGAAACACTCCATTTTAAGTTACATGTAGGCATGTAGGCCTATAAACAAAAACATTTACACTGTTCATAATTTGTAGCTCTTTGATAATTCACACTGTATACAACCATCCATGGAGGTAGAAATAGATTTCTACCTCCATGATACAACGTGCATGGTACATACACCTGTACACCGCATGCATATCAATACCCACAGGTCGGCCGTGGGAATGCAGCGATCTCTGCATTGTTTGACCCGGGCGTTGCCATGGGAGCTGACCGCAGGCCTCGAAGTTCAGGTTTTGCCTAAGGGGAATGACCATATATGACCAGCGTCATTCTTATATATCATACATATTCAACAGTGTGCGCGCAACTCACAGCCCTTACACGACTCCCAAGACTATGTTATCGAAGGCCTTTACGAATGGGTGTACGTACGTGCGTGTCAGTGCGGATAATCGGTTCGTACGTTCGAGTACGGTAATAACATAGTCGTGGACCAAGACTAGGCGCGATGGCATTCAACTACTCGAGTACAGACGCTACTCGATTATACGATTACTGTACTGGACTACTGTATCGTATCGTATGATAATCGTGAAGTGAACACGTGGAGTAATCGTGAAATGTAAAATAAGGCCACATAAAAAAAAAATTGTTTAGCGTCCACCTCTTCCAAATTTTCTAGGTAGGGAGGGAGGTTTTTATTTTTATTTTTTATTTTAAGGATAGAATGGGAACATGCCTGTGGAAGAAAAGATACATGGTGTTCATGGTCAGAAAACATGTTAGGAAGATACTGAAGACCATAGAAGCTTTCAAGCTAGATATCTGACCATTGGAAATTTCGTGAAATAACCACAAGGGAAACTGACTGAGTTAAATTTCAGTAGACTAGAGAAACCTAAGTATGTAGACTTGACTCAAGTCGGGTTACGGTAGTTCTAGTCATGCGCTCGGCTGATATTCCTTCAGTCCGCCACATCGGTACAAATTTCCGGAACGTTGATTATCAAATGTCCCTTCCGCTTAAATTTATACATTTTTCGCATGCTGCGGCTTCTACCCCAGGTGGCCTTCATGATGTTTAGTCCGAAAATTACGGTAGATATTAGCGCACACTGTTTTTACATACAAGAAATAATTGTTTCCCCCAATATTTTTTTTTTTGATACAAATAAAAAATAAAAAAATAATACAGGTCAGGCTCATATCGGAGGTCGGGCGGGGACGCTAAACAAGTAATTTTTTTATGTGGCCTAATCGCGATGTGTTTAGTAATCGTGAGCTGTGTAATAATCGTGTTCACTGTTCAGTAATCGTGAACTGTATAATAATCGTGTTCACTGTTCAGCCTACATGGGGTGTACATAATGTGTCATCGTGTACATGTACTATCGTTGACCTGTACATGCATGTATGGGACTACGTCTGTGTGTACGTACGTGAGACAGTAACTGCATGCCTTGTCGGCCAACACTCCGCGAAATTACCCTACTTTACTGAAGGCATACCAATAATTATGGACGATATTAGCTTCACGAATTTTGCATTATACCTTATCAGAACAAAAATGGCATTGCTCAATGCCTCAGAAATCGGAACTGATCGATGTTGAAACTTGTAAGAATCAATGCATTACGCTAGTGCAGTTTACTGCAGTGCCGCTATGATGAATACAAGGTACATGCTGCTTGTATAGTCAGTTCCGGGTAATCGCGATTAATCGATTAATCGCGATTATTTCCTCCGCGATTAATCGATTAGTGAAAAGCACTAATCGCCCAGGCCTAGTCTATACCCTCATTCAAGTTGAGAATTTATCCAAGTGAAACTACGGACCTGGTCATTTTATAACCTAAACGATTTGGAGGAAAACAAATAACAAAGTATACGAAGAGTAATTAGTAATTACAGTCTTCTTTTTAAGAATTTAATTCAATAGGAAAAAGTTATTCCGACTTGACATTTAATTTGACTACATGCACCAACTCTTGACTGCTAAAAAAATACAAATGTGATGCAAAATCACTGAGCATGGAATTTGGACATAAAAATCACCATTGATGTCGCTCATTTAGTTGTTGTAACGTATTTCAAAGATGGCGCTCCAAAAGCAGAAACGGCAAACTCATTTGGGTTTAGTCGTTATATAACATTTCTAAATAATGTAATTCGCTGTGTCAAATTAAGCAACCTACAGTTCGATGTTTGTCATATTTTTCTCTTCTCTTTTTAAGCTGTTTTTTGTTGTTGTATGTGTAAATGAGCTCCGAGATCAATAGGCCTATATGACGTTGTAAATTTGTGTGCGAGATCCCACTAAAATAGTCTGACCGTCCTTCAATTCCAAAAAGGGCATGCTGCAAACGTAACGCACACCATGTACCACCGTGTGCACATGTATACGTTCCGGCGGTGTCAAGTAGGGGATGGTACTGATGGATCATCACGGCCGGTCGCGTACAAATTAAGCGCAGAAATGCTTTTGACATCACTAAAGCAACACATTTTGCAGTAATTAATATGCCTTTGACATTACATGTCAGGTTTTGCAAGTCACTTTGGGTTCACTCTTGTGTGGAAGCATCAATTACTAACAAGATTTCTATGGGGATCGACCCAGTGCAGCTACCCCTGATGTCCACTGCGGCATTTCCTTTCTCTGCCTTTGATTGCAACTGAAATACAGGCGGCCGCGGCAGCAGCGGTCTCCCCCAACCCCCTTTGTTGGGAGAAACCCAGCACCAACTCTTGACCAGGCCGCGGCAACCGCGGACTCCGCGTTTAGTGTCACAACTGGTGGTCAGATGAACATGAGATTGGTTTCCAAGCATTAAAACACAAGCTCACGTCCAGCCCTCTACTAGCATTCCCAAGAAATAATAGTAATGATGTTTTTGTGTTAGATACAGACGCCTCAGATACTACAATTGGAGCAGAACTGCTTCAAATGCAAGACGGTGTTGAGAAAGTGATAGGCTGTGGTAGTTATGTGCTTTCCTCAGCACAAAGAAAATATTGCACAACTAGAAAGGAACTACTAGCAGTGGTACGCTTTACACGCCAATTCCGCCATTATTTACTGGGGCGCCAATTTCACATACGAACGGACCACAGTAGCTTAGAATGGCTAACAAGATTTAAGCTTATTTCTGGAATGTAAGCAAGATGGGTAAAAGAACTTAGCCAGTATGACATGATAATACTCCACAGAAAAGGGGCCAAACATGTTAATGCTGATTCCCTTACACGAATTCCAAACGCGACACCGTTCTGCGACTGTTACTATGCAGGTTGTGACTTAGAAAACCTTCCCTGTGGCAGTTGTCAGTACTGTACGCGTGTTCACAAACAGTGGAAACTAAGCTAGCATTCCAAAACCATCTGACCAGTCCGCTAACCCTGCCTCTGTAAATGAGGAGACTGATTCTGACCGACGTTTGTTGGTCGACGAAGACGTTTCTCTGTTTACTAAATATTCAACACGGCAATTAAGCAAGCTACAGCACGACGATCATGATATAGGGAAATTAATGAAATGGAAGGAAGATTCCATTTGTCCACAGCAAAGCGAATTGCAAAGCTGCTCACCAAGCATGAAATATTTTTGGTCGAATGCCTCACTTTTGTGTATTAAAGACGGTGTTCTTTATTACAAATGGGATGAAGTACACTCGGTCAAACTACTGTTCCTGACCCCTCACATTTTAAAAGGTGAAATTCTAAGTTTGTGTCATGACTGTAAAATGGCTGGGCACCCAGGCATAACAAGAACCCTCCAAAAGGTAAGACAGACATCCTTCTGGTATAACATACGAATACACTGCACTCAGCATGATCATTTGCTCCGTCACACAGTTTAAGTGTATTTCAATATGCCACACATGCGTTCCAACAGACATTCTCATAACAGTTCCAGAACGAAACTAGACATTGTGGTTGTGGGAACAACCACCAGGTGTTCGGGGTCTCATTTCGTAGTTGAACTGTTATGTAAAGATAACTGTTATGAGAATGTCTGTTGGAACGCATGTGTGGCATATTGAAATACACTTAAACTATGTGACTGAGCAAATACTGATCATGCTGAGTGCAGTGTATTCGTATTATATGTACACTGACTGATAGCGTATAGAGAATATGGTGTCACCTTTAAAAAATGTAAAATTGCCCGGACGATAACTTCCGATTAGTTAATCACAAACAACTGAAAATTAGCAGAAATCATCAAATGCGTACCATGTAAACAATTTTCAATTTTCACTGATGTACGTCATGTTATTACCGAAAAAACAGTATTTGAATTATTACATCATGTTTCCTTTAAAAATGCATAACTTCCGGTTGAATGACGTCACAGTTTTCAAACTTCACACATATGTCAAGGTGCATTAGTTCTTAACACTCACTAAATTTGGTGGAAATCCGTTGTTTACTTTCGGATTACGTAATCACTGTATATCTTTAAGCCACCGTAGAGGGCGGTATACAGCCCGTATGACGTCATCGGTTATATTTTCTGAAAGCCCAAGACCTGCTCTATCTTTTACCCAGAGAGGTTTTATGTGCCCAAATCCTTCCGTTTTCGAGTTATTTTGAGTCAAACTTCAACTTCCGGTAACACCGGAAGTGAAGGTCATTTGTACACAACACTGAATATATTAATTGTTCACATTCACGTGGTGAGTAACATATGTCAATATCAAAATCGTAGGTCATGTGGTTCTCAAGTTATAAAGCACCAAAGTTTTTCCTAAAAACGCGCGTAATTTGATACCTGATGACGTCATCACGACGTCAATCTTCTAGGCACAACTTGGCATCACTACCGAAGTTCCCACCAAGTTTCAGGTCAATATCTTGTACCTGTCACCAAGAAGTCCTGCTGACAAGTTTGAGCGGAAGGAGAAAAAAAAAAAAACTAGACATTGTGGTTGTGGGAACAACCACTAGGTGTTCGGGGTCTCAGTTCGTAGTTGAACTGTTATGTGAACATGTTTGAACGTATGTGATCAATTAATGGCATATTGTTATACACTTACACTGCGTGACTGAAATAATGATCATGCTGATTGCTATATTTGTACACTGAACGGTACAGAAAATGGCTTCACCTTTAAAAACAATTATATGCAATGCATATATGCATCACAAACAAAAATCTAGTGGCCCTTGTGTCTTTTATTTCTACCTCCATGCTCTGATCCATAAACCAAAGTTTAATTTTGTACATCATTATTAGGACTTTTCTCAAACAATTTGATTGATGAGGTCTGAAAGAAATAAATCTCTACAGTTATCATTGTACATCAGTCATATATCCTGAGTTTCTTCATCATTTGAGTCAAATGTCTGTTTAAAACTTTAGCTCATAAAATGATATGCTCCCCTTTGATTTTGTCTCCGTTATTTTCAAACATTGATAGTTTTACCCAGTTTTTCGATATTAACACTACTTGACCAGTTATCAAACGTGTCAGCACAAGCTTTGACAAGAGCACTACTCCCCAATACAAAGGATATTTCATGAAGTTGAACAACACTATCCAATAATGAAGATCAATGTCAAACTTTCAGTCCGATTCTCACGGTGGATGTGATAAAGTTAACTTTATAACAGCAGTCGCCTGTACATGCAACAGCATCATTCAATTCGCAACGTGTTCTGCATCACAAGAGGGCGCTGTTGTAAGGACTCTATTCAAACAACAGAGAAACGATCATCGATCTTTTGAAGTTGATATATCACACATTGTATATCGCCATCCATGCCATCACAGACAACCAAATTTAAGTTTTAAAAAGTTTAATTCATGAAATGGTACGTATATTGTCCAGGATTACATACATTGTATCAATTTATTCCAATATTTGAAAAAAAAATTCAATCACAATGGCGTACATCACCTTTAAAATATGCTTTATTGTCATGACGATAACTTCCGGTTAGTTCATCACAGACAACTCAAAGTTTGCAGACGTGATTCTATGCGTACATTGTAAACAGTTTGCAATTTTCATCGATGCACGTCACGTGATTACTGAGTAAACAGTATTTGAATAATGATGTAAGTTCTCCTTTAAAAAAGCATAACTTCCGGATGAATGACGTCACCACTTTCAAATTTCACATACATGTCACAGTGCATAAGAGCTTTACACCTACCAAATTTGGCGGAAATTCATTGTTTACTTTCGGATTACGTAATCACTGTATGTCTCTTATCAACCGTAGAGGGCGCTATATAGCCCGCATGACGTCATTGTTTATATTTCCTGAAAGCCCAAGACCTTCTCTATCTTTTACCCATTGAGGTTTTTTGTGCCTAAATCCGTCCGTTTTCGAGTTATTTTGAGTCAAACTTCAACTTCCGGTAACACCGGAAGTGAAGGTAATTTGTACACAACACTGAATATATAAATTGTTAAGATTTACGTGTTGAGTAACATATGTCAATATCAAAATCGTAGGTCATGTGGTTCTGACGTTATGGAGCACCAAAGTTTTTCCTAAAAACGCGTGTAATTTGATACCCGATGACGTCATCATGACGTCAATCTTCTAAATACAACTTGGCATCATGTCTGAAGTTCCCACCAAGTTTCAAGTCAATATCTTGTAACCGTCATATAGAAGTCCTGCTGACAAGTTTGGGAAGAAAAAAAATGGAAAAAAAAAAAAAAACTCGAACAATTACAATAGGTGTTCGGCTTGAACCCGAACACCTAAAAAAAACTAGACATTGTGGTTGTGGGAACAACCACTAGGTGTTCGGGGTCTCATTTCGTACTGGAACTGTTGTTATGAGAATGTTTGATGGAACGCATGTATGGCATATTGAAATACACTTAAATTGTGTGACTGAGCAAATACTGATCATGCTGATTGCACAGTGTATTCGTACAAGTACACTGACTGATAGCGTATAGAAAATCGTGTCACCTTTAAACAATGTAAAATTGTCAGGGCGATAACTTCCGTTTAGTTTATCACAAACAACTGAAAATTTGCAGAAATCATCGAATGCGTAAGATGTAAACAATTTGCAATTTGCACCGATGTACGTCATGTAATTACCGAATAAACAGTATTTGAATAATTACATCATGTTTCCTTTAAAAACGCATAACTTCCGGTTGAATGACGTCACAGATTTCAAACTTCACACGTATGTCGAGGTGCATCAATGCTTCACACTCACTAAATTTGGCGGAAATCCGTTGTTTACTTTTGGATTACGTAATCACTGTATATCTTTAATCCACCATAGAGGGCGCTATTCAGCCCGTATGACGTCATCGTTTATATTTTCTGAAAGCTTAAGACCTACTCTATCTTTTACCCCGCGAGGTTTTATGTGCCCAAATCCTTCCGTTTTCGAGTTATTTTGAGTCAAACGTCAACTTCCGGTAACACCGGAAGTGAAGGTCATTTGTACACAACATTGAATATATTAATTGTTGAGATTCATGTGTTGAGTAACATATGTCAATATCAAAATCGTAGGTCATGTGGTTCTCAAGTTATAAAGCACCAAAGTTTTTCCTAAAAACGCGCGTAATTTGATACCTGATGACGTCATCATGACGTCAATCTTCTAGGCACAACTTGGCATCACTACCGAAGTTCCCACCAAGTTTCATGTCAATATCTTGTACCTGTCACCAAGAAGTCCTGCTGACAAGTTTGAGCGGAAGGAGAAAAAAAAAAAAAAAAAAAAAAAAACTCGAACAATAACAATAGGTGTTCGGCTTGAACCCGAACACCTAAAAAAAACTCGAACAATAACAATAGGTGTTCGGCTTAAACCCGAACACTAATGAGACCCCGAACACCTAGTGGTTGTTCCCACAACCACAATGTCTAGTACGAATTTTATTTTTTAGTTTTTTTCATCCCAAACTTGTCAGCAGGACTTCTTGGTGACAGGTACAAGATATCGACATGAAACTTGGTGGGAAGTTCGGACATGATGCCTAGTTGTACCTAGAAGATTGACGTCATGATGACGTCGTCGGGTATCAAATTACACGCGTTTTTAGGAAAAACTTTGGTGCTTTATAACTTGAGAACCACATGACCTATGATTTTGATATTGACATATGTTACTCAACACGTGAATGTCAACAATTAACATATTCAATCTTGTGTACATCATATAGCATGGTTGAGTGATCACCGGACGTGTCTCATGTGAGCTCTGAGGAAAACTCGCCGAATTTCACTGCAAATTCAAACTCCTGACCTCGTAATTCCACCAAAATCTCAACCAAGTTAAAGATCACTCATCTTAGAAGAATCTGAGGCGGAAATCCAACCATCAAAATGCCTGGCGGACGTAAAAAATCGGTGAAATCACCAGAGTCCACTCCACCTACGCTGTCACCTCAGAAAGCCCTAGATAGCCCAACGCGTTCCCCAGAACCACGCACTGCAACCCCACAGTCCACTGATGACTTCCAGCAGTTCGTCAAAAAAGCCCTGACTGAGATTCGCCTTGGACAAGACGAACACAACAGACGGATCGTGAAGCTCGAGGAAAGCTTCAATGTCTCTCTGGAGTTCCAGGCTAACCGCATCAGTGTTCTGGAGAAACGAGTGAAGGAGTTGGAAAAGCTAGTTCCAATAATGGAGATCACGCAAAAACAACTGACCGAACACTCTGAGAAGATAAATAAACTTGAAAGGTTCAGTCGACGCAATAACATCCGAATAATCGGCCATCCCCAGGAAAACAACGAAGATTGCCTGGCCCTCGTCACCAAAATCCTAGAAGACAAATTTAACATGTTCAATGTTAAATTAGAGCGAGCGCATCGAGATGGTCCCAAGACCGTAGGCCGTCCCCAACATCTACTCGTCAAACTCAACTCCTACCAGGACAAAGTTAAGATAACCCGGTGCCAGCGTCAAGTCCTCGGTGACTGCCCATATTTCTTCGTAGAAGACCTGACTCAGCAAGACTTACAGGAGAAGCGACGATGGGCCACCCAAGTCCACAAAGCCTACCAGGAGGGCAAGCGCTACAGGTTCGTGGCGGGTAAGTGGCAAGGCACCAGTGGGTCCCTGGCCGACTTCTACAAGTCCTGACTTCTGCATGCCAGGTCATCTATCATCTGCTTTCAACTGTCAATCATCGTTTTCGTTCATACAAACTCCACCAAGCTCTTATTAATTTTGCATCGATTACTACCTAATTTATTACTCTGATTTATGGTTATGTTAATTTCTTTTGCTTTTGAAATTATATTTATATTCTGTTGGTCAGTGTTTTTATTTCTCCACACGCACCTGTCTTCATAAAAACAGTGTTTATTTGGTTTATGTTGTTTACATTGGCTCTCATATCGCTTTGCTTTTGTCATAATTTTCCATTATCTCTACTGTATAACACTTTTGTTCTGCTCTACCATATCCCCATTTTTCAACATATGTCTCACTCAATAATTAACTCAGATACCTATTTTAATTATGATGTCATATTTTCAGCTTTCTCCCTATGCATATACTTCACTTATATCATAATTTATTTCTTTGCTGTTATACATTGCTCCACTTCATGCCCAGCTTAAGTCTTATAGCTCTGACATTATGTTTGGCCACTCAGGCTCCATTGAGTTATCCATTATTCATCTGCTTTAACTCAGTCAACCTCTGCTGATATTGTTTAGTTACTTTGCTCTCTTTTCATTTTGGTTAATTAATTACTCATTCTGTCCCGTCGTTCTGTTATTTTGTTAATATATGTTAAATGACTTTTACTGATGTAGCTGAAGATGTTTTTGCCGACGAAGACAATGCCTTCACTGATAACCAATGTAATTATTTCGAGCCAAACGAATTTAATGACTTAAACGCCACCACTGCAGGTGTCTTTTCCATGAACTCCAGGAGTCTCTGTAGACATTTCTATGATATCCAAGATTACTTGGCCAGTCTTAACCATACATTTACCATCTACGGGTTCACTGAAACCTGGTTTAGAGACACCCCTCCACCTCACATTCACATGGACAATTACAGTATAGTTCACTGTTCTCGTTCTCAAAGGGCCGGTGGAGGGGCGGCCATGTTTGTAAGCAATTCGCTGCGTTTTCATATCCGTGAAAATCTCATGCCATCTCAGGATGAATGTGAATCAATCTTCATAGAAATCCAGCGAGAAAAAGCCAGCAATCTCATTGTGGGAAACGTCTACAGGGCTCCTGGAGCCTCTATTGATACCTTTAGCAATGCCTTTGACCATTGTTTAGACAAAATCACAAAGGAGGGTAAGCTATGTTACGTAATGGGTGATTTCAACGTCAATTTACTCAACTGTGCAGATCATCAACCCACGGACGACTTCGTCAATACTGTTTTCGCTGCTGGCTTTCATCCCCTGATTACTAAACCTACTCGTATCACTCCTAACACGTCCACACTAATAGACAATATACTTACCAACTCTCATCTGGACACCACAGCTGGGATACTATACTCCGACATTTCTGATCATTATCCTCTCTTTCAGTTTACCACTTCATGTCTTCAAAGCTCTGAATCTCCCTCCAAAAGCTTTTTGTCAAGGGATATTAACACCGCCTCCCTCAACTTCTTCCAACAAGACCTTGATAGCGTAGACTGGCGTGATGTATACCACTGTCAGGATCCAGATTCCGCATATGATTCCTTCCTTTCCATTTTCCTTTCGTCCTACAATCTTCACTTTCCTCTTACTCCTAAAACAGCAGGTAAATCCAGGGGGAATAAGCAGCCATGGATTACTCAGTCTATAATTAATTCTTGTCATTTCAAAAATAGATTACACAGACGATTTCTCCGCAATCCAACAGTTGCCAACGAGCGGTATTATAAATCCTACCGCAACAAGCTTACCACTATCATCCGCTCCGCCAAAAGAAAGTACTTCGCCGCTAAGCTCGACAGCACCAAATATAACATGAAAGGCTTATGGCGTGAAATTAATGGCATTCTTGGTAGGAAAAAGAAAAATAATATTCTTCCTGACCATCTCATGGATGGTGATATTCTTCATTCAAGTCCCCTAGATATTGCCAATTCGTTTAACAGCTACTTTACTAATATCGGTCATTCTCTTGCTAACAAAATTTCTGCGACCAATGCACATTTCACTGACTCTTTGCGCTCTCCAAATCCTACTTCATTCTTTCTAACCCCCACCAGCTACCAAGAAATCATCAAGGTTGGCAGTGAACTGACGGACGGAAGCAGCAGTGGCTTCGATGGTATCAGCTCTACTGTCGTTAAATTTGTTCTCCCTCTCATCGCCGAACCACTCAGCTATGTCTTCAACTTGTCTTTTCTAAACGCATCAGTTCCTCTTAATCTTAAGGTCGCTAAGATTATTCCTATTTTCAAAAAAGGCGACAAACACAACGTCACCAACTACCGGCCAATTTCCATTCTCCCATGTTTTTCTAAAATCTTAGAAAGACTAACCTACAATCGTCTTTCTCAGTTCATTTCTCACAACCACATTCTCTTCGACCAACAATATGGCTTTAGATCAAACCATTCTACCGACATGGCACTCATCGAGCTTGTTGATAACATTACCTGTGCCCTATAGTAAAAAATTGTGTGCCATCGGCGTATTCATTGATCTTTCTAAGGCTTTTGACACTCTTGATCATTCAATTCTTCTCGCTAAACTCCACCACTCTGGTATCAGGGGTGTTCCACTTCTCTGGCTCAAAAACTATCTTTCTGACAGATACCAATACACCTCCGTCATGAACTGCGACTCCAGTCGTCTTAACATTAAACATGTTGTCCCTCAAGGATCAAATCTTGGTCCACTCCTCTTCTTACTCTATATCAATGATCTTCACAACTCGTCTTCACTTCTAAATTTTACTCTTTTTGCAGATGATACAACAATCTTTCACTCTAGCTTTGACATCACCTCTCTGATCAGCTCTCTAAATTCAGAACTCATCTCAGTCTCTTCCTGGTTTAAAGCCAACAAACTTTCTTTAAATCACTCCAAAACAAATTTCATCCTTTTTACCAAGTCGCCTCGTCCTCAAGACATTCATTTACCTCCAATTCTAATCGACAATACTCCTATAGATAGGGTGTCATCTGCAAAATTTCTTGGAGTAACCATCGACGAACAACTCTCTTGGACCGAACACATTTCTTCCATTACCAAGACCATCTCCCGCAACACTGGCGTCCTTTCAAAGCTTCGTTTCTTTCTTCCAATTTTCGCTATGAAGCTACTTTACAACTCCATTATTCTCCCTTACTTAAATTACTGTAATATCGTCTGGGCCCGTAATACTAATAGCAAACTGAATGCATTGTTCATTATCCAAAAACGGGCTGTTCGCATCTGCACTTTCTCACATCTTCGAGAGCACTCTGCGCCTCTCTTCGCACGCTTACATACACTTACTCTTCGTGACATAAATAAACTCCATACCGCGATCTTCAAATACACAAACAACCTCCTTCCTCGAACATTTTCTTCTTTCTTCGCACCAGTTCATGAAATACACGGATACTCTACAAGATCACGTAACAATCTGTTTCTTCCATTCACCCGCACCCTGTACTCCATTAATACACTTCGGTACTCAGGTCCTCGCCTATGGAACACCATCTCAACTGACATTAGAACGATGCCGTCCGTGGATCGATTTAAGTCTTCATTTAAGCGTTGTCTTCTTTCTCAGTATGTAACATAGCTTCCTCTCCTTATCTAATCAGGCATATTATGTCTTATTACATTACTTTCATTCTTATATCAGTTCTTTGTCATTTATCCTGTCTGTATCTTGTCCTGTCCCTGTTCTGTCCTGTCTGTCCCTGTTAGTTGTTATGTCACAGGCTGTTTCCTACAAGCCTCGGCTTACTTAAACAGCCTCATACTCTATTATTGTTTTTTTTTTCTCTCGTATTACCATTATCGTACATAGTTGTTATCACAATTATTTCTTCACGTTTCTTATATCCCTATATGTACTGATGATGTTCTCTCTAACGGCATTGTTTTGAGTATGAAATAAACGTCTATTTGAATTGAATTGAATTGAATTTGGTTCTCTGTGATGGCGATAATTATACAATGTGTGATATATCAACTGCATAAACACCCAACGTTCAAGCTCGATGATCGTTTCTCTGTTGTTGGAATAGAGCCCTTACAACAGCGCCCTCTTGTGATGCAAAACACGTTGAGAATTGAAAGATGATGTTGCATGTACAGGCGACTGCTGTTATAAAGTTAACTTTATCCCATCCACCGTGAGAATCGGGTTGAAAGATTGACATTGATTTTCATTATTGGATAGTGTTTTTCAACTCCATGAAATATCCTTTGGGGAGTAGTGCTCTTGTCAAAGCTTGTGCTGACACGTTTGATGAACTGGTCAAGTGGTATTAATATCGAAAAACTGGGTAATACTATCAATGTTTGAAAATGACGGAGACAAAATCAAAGGGGGAGCATATCATTTTATGAGCTAAAGTTTTAAACAGACACACTCAAATGATGAAGAAACTCAGGATACATCTGATGACTGATGTACAATGATAACTGTAGAGATTTATTTCTTTCAGACCTCATAAATCAAATTGTTTGAGGAAAGTCCTAATAATGATGAACAAAATTAAATTTTGGTATATGGATCAGAGCATGGAGGTAGAAATAAAAGACACAAGGGCCACTAGATTTTTGTTTGTGATGCATAATATGCATTGAATATAATTTTTTTTAAAGGTGAAGCCATTTTCTATACCGTTCAGCTGCCTGTTAAGTGTACGAATAAAGCAATCAGCATGATCAGTATTTCAGTCACGCAGTGTAAGTGTCTTTCAATATGCCATTAATTGATCACATACGTTCCAACATCTTTACATAACAGTTCAACTACGAAATGAGACCCCGAACACCTAGTGGTTGTTCCCACAACCACAATTTCTAGTTTATTTTAAATCTTTGGACATTAAAAAAAGTATAAGAGTGAAAGATACATTGGCAGGTGCTACCCAGGGAAGACAAAAGTTAAAAGAAAACCTGTCATAAAAAGATGTGCCTTCTAATCATAAACTAATTTTGATTTTATTTTCAGTTGAAAACGTGTATAAAACTGTATACATCGAAATCTAGGCGTAACGTGCGACTAAGTCACCATAACTTTGCCAATTGTACACTGGAAAACTAGTACAAGTGGTAGTACCATGTACAGGGTAGGTTTCAGTATTTTTATTCCTCCATGAGTTGGCCTGCGTGTGATAACTGTCATTACTAGACACATGGATGAAGGAAAGACGACCAGATGAATCTATGATGAATATAAATACAAGAAACTTAAAAGAAAGTGTGGATATACACAAAAACACGAAAATACTCGCCGTGTTTTCACCGAATCATGAAGAATTCGTGAGCCAACTGCACCGACACGACAAACGTTCCACTTGCTACCCGCACAAATAAAATCTAACGGTCGTTCGTTTATAATGCTGTGTTTTCATTGGCTAGTGGGCTACAGTGTATACTCAGGTAATAGGGTCAAGGCTTCCTGGCTATAAGTTACTGTAAATACAGTAACATGGACGATACAGTAACAGTCATCTGAGTGTGAACATAATTGAGTCCCATACGATGCCCATTTTATGAGAAAACAGTGTGAAAAACGGCCACAGTATTTTGGAAGAAAGTTTGGGTTGGTATGCGTAGTCATTTTGAGGACAGCCGAAGATTAAGAAATAAGAGTGCTCCGTGAAAATTGAAGGGCAAACATTGAACTCCTGCATGTACTTCACATGATCGCCTATTTATAATGTATATTAAAAAACAAGGTTTGACTTGACTTGATTTGTATTAAACTGACAAGTTGGGACTGGAAAATAAAGTTTGGCATCACCCCCCCCCCCCCCCCCCCCAAAAAAAAAAACGTATCGCGCCTTTACTATATACATGTTCTGAGTGCATTAAGTAAATAGGTAATATAATCATACTTTGGGTTTTGTCAGAGAAATACAGATTCATCATGGGCAAAAATATCGAGGAAGATACAGTAATTAACAGTCATCTGTGAAAAATGGTAGTCCCATTATACGGTGCCCACTTTTTGAGAAAACAGTGTTAACGGCCACATTATTTCTACGTCTTCTCTTTTATTTTTGACCTTTAAAAGATCAAAAATATTTTGGTCACTGGTTTTACTCTTTTCTGGATGAATACAGCATTTCATGCAGAAATATTTTAATGGTATGTTTCTACCATCACCATATCTTCATACACTAAGATCTGTGAAGATTTTTGTTGTGAAAGCGCCGAACTTGCAATAATTCCTAAACTTGACGTGTCCTTCCACTAATGTTGTAGGTTTATAATTCGCATGATGCACCCTTCATTATTTTCACTGCAATGGAGTAAGATTACTTTAACAATCAAATGATGGCGAATGCCCTTTTTGTGAGCAATTACAAGTATATCCGAGGATGAAATAACTGGGAGTTAAGATTTGTAAGCTACCAAATCTCTTGCAGACTGACACAAGTTTAATTAAAAGCGCCCTCTATTCGTTTATATTTGCATAATAAACGTTTAGTCATTATTTTAAATCGAATAAAATATGATTTAAATACTTAACATCTCCTAAAATAAAATAACTTTTCATTTTTTTATACAATAAATACTGGACAACAATATTTTAAGCAATTCGAACATTTTTATCAAAGTTAAATTTTTCATGAATTTCTCATTTTTTCCCAACGAAAATGCGTACGAGTACATAGTACTCAACCCTAAAATGTTTTCGTCGTTTGGGCAACATTTTAGAAATGCAAAATTGTGTGATTTTATATCAAAAATTAACTCATTTGAAATGTAAACATGTTTAAATCCAATATTTCGATATCCTTGCTCAGTAATTTTGTTAAATAAGTGTTGCAGGAAGCCATCCGAAGAAGTATTTTAGAAGTATTGATGTTTCTCTCCATTCTTGTCACGAGCCTTTCGATTATCGTCTTGACTTTCCAAAAGAATTCGCCCACTGTACTTATAATAATAATTGTAAGAAATACAACAATTATTTCCGCTTGTTTTTCTTCGGATGGACCCTTGGGTTTTCAGTCTCAGATAAAGGGGCCGCCAGGAGGAGCCAACGCTATAGTTTGCAAAATCATCGATTGAATTAAAGTACATTTAAAATCAGCTTTAATTTAATTTGTTTTATTATAGTTCACGCAGACATGACAGAATACTGAAATTGTTGGCTTATTGTCATGATATAGTGTAACCTGGAAATGACACACCTTAACAAACTCGAGGATCTAAAGGACGGGACGCGAACTGTTTATTAAAAATAGCCGTTCGGAACGACTGACAAAAAAAGAAACACAAATCTAAACCAGCCAAAAACAAAATGTTTGCGCATGACATGTATTCTTGATACTTTTCTATATAACCATAAAAAAATTGATATCATGACTAATATCCGACAGTGGGCCTATTTGATATTTACTTTCCAAAAATCCAGACTTTGTTATATTCAATGGTTGCTTTTTAATATATAAAAAAATAAAAATAATAATATAGGCATAGGCCTATTCAAATTGCGTGTTTGTATGGGCCGCCTATGCAGCAGTATCACCCTTCCCTCTCGCCCGCACTTTCATCAATTCCATTTCTTTCTTTTAAAATATTATTTTACTTCAGGTTAAAGTTCATTTTCTCTCCAAATATACAAGTTCTTTTAGATGCATGAGAGGCAAATAAAATGCACACATGATACAATTTGTTTACAAATTTAGAAATATTTATTTTGGATCCGTACTACGTACACAACACTCGACCGACGAAATATAAAGTACACCATAATGAGGATTATAGAATTGATAATGATGCGTATTAAAGTCACATCAAGGTAATGATACCCGTTAACTAATTAGTCAACGAATTGCACATTAAAAGGTGATACTCTGTGTATACAAAACATTTTAAACAACTGTTATAACTTGTGAGGAAATATAGAACTCGAAATAGAATTTCACATTACGGTGATATTGAACTGAGCAGAAAGGTTAGTATTCCACGACAATAGTAAATGACAACTTAATAGGCCCTAATAATTTTACTCATTTGTAGGCTATTGCACATAAGTTCAAATGTAAATGCGTTCAAATAAACAAATTATAGAAATATCATGTGAAAAAAAATGACTAGACTTACATTTACACGCACTAACAGTTAATGAAAACTAATAACAACACACCAACATGCTATAATTAATTAAACATCCATAGCTCTCAGACCTCAACTTAACACAGGTAAGAAAAACAACTATACATCAAGCCCCCAAAACATTAGCAAGCAACCATCATTACATAGGGAATTTAAAAATATATTTTGGATTTGATTTTAGCCATTACAATTGTGTATGTACACAGAAAAGAATTAAGACTTAGTTTCAAAGAAGCAAGCCTTTTGATTCACTTGTGTTAAAGTTATTGAAGATTTTGTGACCATGCACTCAGTTGACTTTTTTACCAGAGGTCATAAAGTTATATTTTGTTGTTGCTGTAAACTTATTTTGCTTTGGCCATGAGGACTACTTTTAAGGAATTACTTTTATTTGCTCTGTTTCTAGATTATTTCTGTAATTCCATCCAAGGCATGACCAAGCAATCAACAACATTTCGAAATAATTCCCTGCACCAAATGTGCAAAACTGCCAAGGACATAATGTCAGGGTATGAACAGTACAAATGTTGAACAGCCTTTTGGTGAGCAGTTAAACCAGGCTCGATTCCTCCGTAAATTGTACGGATGGAATCACAAAACGTGTTAACCCTTCAACACAGAGTCATGAGGAAATGGCATGGAGAAATAAGTACTATGAGGCTTCTTCCAGTTGCTGGAACCGAAATCAGATAATTAAGGTTTTGAAATCCTTTGAACTTTCTCATATTTCTTTCTATACTCTTATACTGAAATAGAACTCTTTCATTTTTGGTCATTTCCAACCCAATCCTATCTTTAAAATGCTGTTGGAATTTCTGATATCAACGCTAAATTTTCCATTTTGTTATTTTATACGACAGTAATGTTGAATTGTCAAAGCACGACCTGCATATATTGTGCATCTAGGCCTATATATTTTAATTGTTTACTGGTATATAACTTCGTGCCGTGAACAACAAAATTATAATTATCAATACAAGTAATAAACTGCAGCAAGTACTCGAAGTTAACCAAAGTAATGATTTGGGATAAATAAAATGACAGGAGGTGGCCTGACGGTTCGATCCTTGGAAGATATCTGTCTTTCTCAACATCAGATAACATCACTACATTGGGCCAACGTTGGCCCAATGTAACCGGTTACATTGGCCCAACGTTGGTAACCAACATTGGGCCAACATAATTTTGCTCATCGGCCTTACGTTGGCCCAACGTAAAAGTTGGCCCAACGTTGGCCCAACATAAACATCGGCCCATCGTTGGCACAATGAGGGCCCACTGTCAAATGAACAGAATGTCCTACATTATGCCAACGTTGGCTCGACGTTGGCCAGCGTTGGCCCAATAGTGGTTTCATGTTGGTTTTGCATGAGGCCAACATTATGCCAACGTTGGTTCGATGTTGGCCAACGTTGGCCCAATGGTGGATTCATGTTGGCTCCTCATGAAGCCAACATTATGCCAACATTGGTTTGATGTTGGTCAACGTTGGCCCAATGGTGGATTCATGTTGGCTCCTCATAAAGCCAATATTATGCCAACGTTGGTTCAATGTTGGCCAACGTTGAAATGCCAACATTGGCCCAACATCGGAGAGCAACGATGGGTCAACATAATTTTGCTTATCGGTCTTACGTTGGCCCAACATCAAACTTGGCCCAATGTTGGCCCAATGTAAACATTGGCCCAGCGTTGGCCCAATGTTGGCCCAATGTAAAATGAATAGAATGTCCTAGATTATGCCAACGTTGGCTCAATGATGGTTGCATGTTGGTTCCTCATGAGGCCAACATTGTACCAACATCAAATTCCCATTCAGCCAACATAAAACCAACGTTGGGTCAATATTGATAGCACGTTGGCTCATTGTCTTATTTCCCATTGGCCAACATTATGCCAATGTTGGGTCATTGTTGGCAGCACGTTGGCTCATCGTCATCACTTAACCAATGTTGGATCAATGTAGGTAATACATTGGCTCATTGTCAAATTGCCACAAACAATGTTGGTCCTTCATTGATCCAACGCTGGTAGGCCAAAGGATGGCATCTTAATGTTGACCCAATGTTGCTGTCATCAGTACAAAGCCAACGTTGACCCAACATAGGTCCAATGCCCGACACAATGCCAACATACGCCTGTAAATTAGGGATGAGTACAATAAAAGAAAATATAAATCAAGTGAGAAACAGTTGAATAAGTTGTCATCATAAAATACACATACAGTTTATTGAACTGAAATTTACATTGTTGACATAATTCAAGAAGAAAATCTGCAGTGGGCATGAGTCTAGGAATTCCTATCTTGGGGTTTTTGTTTTACTTTTTAATTGGAAATCAAAGCCTCTTCAATGCGAACACTAGCACCAGCTGTTGCATAAAACAACGGCACAAAAATGTCATCAATAACAGTATTTTCCAAAAAGCCCATTTTTTCCCCAATATTCTAATAAGGCCATGGCTTATACTCATTTTGAACTTATTGAAAATTATTCAGCAAAACTTCATTCTGTGAAATGTTATTTTGTGGACCTGTTTCGTCTCTACTGTAAATTGATCATGTCAGAACCCACGTTGCCCACGTTGACTAAAAGATCGGAGAAAAGAATGAATAACTGAAAATGAAATTTACACGTGTTTCAAACATATTAACAGAATAGCTCCAGCAAGTTTTTAAATGTTTTAAAGTACAGGCATATACAGACACGTTGTTTAGGTATACTTTAGGCACCCATTTTTGTCCGAAAGGTATAATTTTAGAATGTAATTAATGTGTGGATGGTGAATTACGTGATATAGACAACAAATGTGATTGGAATTCAATTCGTCCACATAGAAGGCATTCAAGGCAATACATAAACCTTTTTCATTCACTGTACTGAAGTAGATACACAACAGAAATATGTTCACATTACAATGAAAAGCTGAAATTAATTTATATAGGCCTTATAGCTTAAAGGTATAATACATGATTGGTAAAGGTCACATAACAGGACTGAAACTTTGTCTGATGAAACATGTAGGCCTACATGAAATAATAAACCTGTGAAAATTTGAGCTCAATTGGACATCTTAGTATGACGTCATCGTTTATATTTTCTGAAAGCTTAAGACCTACTCTATCTTTTACCCCGCGAGGTTTTATGTGCCCAAATCCTTCCGTTTTCGAGTTATTTAGAGTCAAACGTCAACTTCCGGTAACACCGGAAGTGAAGGTCATTTGTACACAACATTGAATATATTAATTGTTGAGATTCATGTGTTGAGTAACATATGTCAATATCAAAATCGTAGGTCATGTGGTTCTCAAGTTATAAAGCACCAAAGTTTTTCCTAAAAACGCGCGTAATTTGATACCTGATGACGTCATCATGACGTCAATCTTCTAGGCACAACTTGGCATCACTACCGAAGTTCCCACCAAGTTTCATGTCAATATCTTGTACCTGTCACCAAGAAGTCCTGCTGACAAGTTTGAGCGGAAGGAGAAAAAAAAAAAAAAAAAAAAAAAACTCGAACAATAACAATAGGTGTTCGGCTTGAACCCGAACACCTAAAAAAAAAACTCGAACAATAACAATAGGTGTTCGGCTTGAACCCGAACACCTAAAAAAAACTCGAACAATAACAATAGGTGTTCGGCTTAAACCCGAACACTAATGAGACCCCGAACACCTAGTGGTTGTTCCCACAACCACAATGTCTAGTACGAATTTTATTTTTTAGTTTTTTTCATCCCAAACTTGTCAGCAGGACTTCTTGGTGACAGGTACAAGATATCGACATGAAACTTGGTGGGAAGTTCGGACATGATGCCTAGTTGTACCTAGAAGATTGACGTCATGATGACGTCGTCGGGTATCAAATTACACGCGTTTTTAGGAAAAACTTTGGTGCTTTATAACTTGAGAACCACATGACCTATGATTTTGATATTGACATATGTTACTCAACACGTGAATGTCAACAATTAACATATTCAATCTTGTGTACATCATATAGCATGGTTGAGTGATCACCGGACGTGTCTCATGTGAGCTCTGAGGAAAACTCGCCGAATTTCACTGCAAATTCAAACTCCTGACCTCGTAATTCCACCAAAATCTCAACCAAGTTAAAGATCACTCATCTTAGAAGAATCTGAGGCGGAAATCCAACCATCAAAATGCCTGGCGGACGTAAAAAATCGGTGAAATCACCAGAGTCCACTCCACCTACGCTGTCACCTCAGAAAGCCCTAGATAGCCCAACGCGTTCCCCAGAACCACGCACTGCAACCCCACAGTCCACTGATGACTTCCAGCAGTTCGTCAAAAAAGCCCTGACTGAGATTCGCCTTGGACAAGACGAACACAACAGACGGATCGTGAAGCTCGAGGAAAGCTTCAATGTCTCTCTGGAGTTCCAGGCTAACCGCATCAGTGTTCTGGAGAAACGAGTGAAGGAGTTGGAAAAGCTAGTTCCAATAATGGAGATCACGCAAAAACAACTGACCGAACACTCTGAGAAGATAAATAAACTTGAAAGGTTCAGTCGACGCAATAACATCCGAATAATCGGCCATCCCCAGGAAAACAACGAAGATTGCCCGGCCCTCGTCACCAAAATCCTAGAAGACAAATTTAACATGTTCAATGTTAAATTAGAGCGAGCGCATCGAGATGGTCCCAAGACCGTAGGCCGTCCCCAACATCTACTCGTCAAACTCAACTCCTACCAGGACAAAGTTAAGATAACCCGGTGCCAGCGTCAAGTCCTCGGTGACTGCCCATATTTCTTCGTAGAAGACCTGACTCAGCAAGACTTACAGGAGAAGCGACGATGGGCCACCCAAGTCCACAAAGCCTACCAGGAGGGCAAGCGCTACAGGTTCGTGGCGGGTAAGTGGCAAGGCACCAGTGGGTCCCTGGCCGACTTCTACAAGTCCTGACTTCTGCATGCCAGGTCATCTATCATCTGCTTTCAACTGTCAATCATCGTTTTCGTTCATACAAACTCCACCAAGCTCTTATTAATTTTGCATCGATTACTACCTAATTTATTACTCTGATTTATGGTTATGTTAATTTCTTTTGCTTTTGAAATTATATTTATATTCTGTTGGTCAGTGTTTTTATTTCTCCACACGCACCTGTCTTCATAAAAACAGTGTTTATTTGGTTTATGTTGTTTACATTGGCTCTCATATCGCTTTGCTTTTGTCATAATTTTCCATTATCTCTACTGTATAACACTTTTGTTCTGCTCTACCATATCCCCATTTTTCAACATATGTCTCACTCAATAATTAACTCAGATACCTATTTTAATTATGATGTCATATTTTCAGCTTTCTCCCTATGCATATACTTCACTTATATCATAATTTATTTCTTTGCTGTTATACATTGCTCCACTTCATGCCCAGCTTAAGTCTTATAGCTCTGACATTATGTTTGGCCACTCAGGCTCCATTGAGTTATCCATTATTCATCTGCTTTAACTCAGTCAACCTCTGCTGATATTGTTTAGTTACTTTGCTCTCTTTTCATTTTGGTTAATTAATTACTCATTCTGTCCCGTCGTTCTGTTATTTTGTTAATATATGTTAAATGACTTTTACTGATGTAGCTGAAGATGTTTTTGCCGACGAAGACAATGCCTTCACTGATAACCAATGTAATTATTTCGAGCCAAACGAATTTAATGACTTAAACGCCACCACTGCAGGTGTCTTTTCCATGAACTCCAGGAGTCTCTGTAGACATTTCTATGATATCCAAGATTACTTGGCCAGTCTTAACCATACATTTACCATCTACGGGTTCACTGAAACCTGGTTTAGAGACACCCCTCCACCTCACATTCACATGGACAATTACAGTATAGTTCACTGTTCTCGTTCTCAAAGGGCCGGTGGAGGGGCGGCCATGTTTGTAAGCAATTCGCTGCGTTTTCATATCCGTGAAAATCTCATGCCATCTCAGGATGAATGTGAATCAATCTTCATAGAAATCCAGCGAGAAAAAGCCAGCAATCTCATTGTGGGAAACGTCTACAGGGCTCCTGGAGCCTCTATTGATACCTTTAGCAATGCCTTTGACCATTGTTTAGACAAAATCACAAAGGAGGGTAAGCTATGTTACGTAATGGGTGATTTCAACGTCAATTTACTCAACTGTGCAGATCATCAACCCACGGACGACTTCGTCAATACTGTTTTCGCTGCTGGCTTTCATCCCCTGATTACTAAACCTACTCGTATCACTCCTAACACGTCCACACTAATAGACAATATACTTACCAACTCTCATCTGGACACCACAGCTGGGATACTATACTCCGACATTTCTGATCATTATCCTCTCTTTCAGTTTACCACTTCATGTCTTCAAAGCTCTGAATCTCCCTCCAAAAGCTTTTTGTCAAGGGATATTAACACCGCCTCCCTCAACTTCTTCCAACAAGACCTTGATAGCGTAGACTGGCGTGATGTATACCACTGTCAGGATCCAGATTCCGCATATGATTCCTTCCTTTCCATTTTCCTTTCGTCCTACAATCTTCACTTTCCTCTTACTCCTAAAACAGCAGGTAAATCCAGGGGGAATAAGCAGCCATGGATTACTCAGTCTATAATTAATTCTTGTCATTTCAAAAATAGATTACACAGACGATTTCTCCGCAATCCAACAGTTGCCAACGAGCGGTATTATAAATCCTACCGCAACAAGCTTACCACTATCATCCGCTCCGCCAAAAGAAAGTACTTCGCCGCTAAGCTCGACAGCACCAAATATAACATGAAAGGCTTATGGCGTGAAATTAATGGCATTCTTGGTAGGAAAAAGAAAAATAATATTCTTCCTGACCATCTCATGGATGGTGATATTCTTCATTCAAGTCCCCTAGATATTGCCAATTCGTTTAACAGCTACTTTACTAATATCGGTCATTCTCTTGCTAACAAAATTTCTGCGACCAATGCACATTTCACTGACTCTTTGCGCTCTCCAAATCCTACTTCATTCTTTCTAACCCCCACCAGCTACCAAGAAATCATCAAGGTTGGCAGTGAACTGACGGACGGAAGCAGCAGTGGCTTCGATGGTATCAGCTCTACTGTCGTTAAATTTGTTCTCCCTCTCATCGCCGAACCACTCAGCTATGTCTTCAACTTGTCTTTTCTAAACGCATCAGTTCCTCTTAATCTTAAGGTCGCTAAGATTATTCCTATTTTCAAAAAAGGCGACAAACACAACGTCACCAACTACCGGCCAATTTCCATTCTCCCATGTTTTTCTAAAATCTTAGAAAGACTAACCTACAATCGTCTTTCTCAGTTCATTTCTCACAACCACATTCTCTTCGACCAACAATATGGCTTTAGATCAAACCATTCTACCGACATGGCACTCATCGAGCTTGTTGATAACATTACCTGTGCCCTATAGTAAAAAATTGTGTGCCATCGGCGTATTCATTGATCTTTCTAAGGCTTTTGACACTCTTGATCATTCAATTCTTCTCGCTAAACTCCACCACTCTGGTATCAGGGGTGTTCCACTTCTCTGGCTCAAAAACTATCTTTCTGACAGATACCAATACACCTCCGTCATGAACTGCGACTCCAGTCGTCTTAACATTAAACATGTTGTCCCTCAAGGATCAATTCTTGGTCCACTCCTCTTCTTACTCTATATCAATGATCTTCACAACTCGTCTTCACTTCTAAATTTTACTCTTTTTGCAGATGATACAACAATCTTTCACTCTAGCTTTGACATCACCTCTCTGATCAGCTCTCTAAATTCAGAACTCATCTCAGTCTCTTCCTGGTTTAAAGCCAACAAACTTTCTTTAAATCACTCCAAAACAAATTTCATCCTTTTTACCAAGTCGCCTCGTCCTCAAGACATTCATTTACCTCCAATTCTAATCGACAATACTCCTATAGATAGGGTGTCATCTGCAAAATTTCTTGGAGTAACCATCGACGAACAACTCTCTTGGACCGAACACATTTCTTCCATTACCAAGACCATCTCCCGCAACACTGGCGTCCTTTCAAAGCTTCGTTTCTTTCTTCCAATTTTCGCTATGAAGCTACTTTACAACTCCATTATTCTCCCTTACTTAAATTACTGTAATATCGTCTGGGCCCGTAATACTAATAGCAAACTGAATGCATTGTTCATTATCCAAAAACGGGCTGTTCGCATCTGCACTTTCTCACATCTTCGAGAGCACTCTGCGCCTCTCTTCGCACGCTTACATACACTTACTCTTCGTGACATAAATAAACTCCATACCGCGATCTTCAAATACACAAACAACCTCCTTCCTCGAACATTTTCTTCTTTCTTCGCACCAGTTCATGAAATACACGGATACTCTACAAGATCACGTAACAATCTGTTTCTTCCATTCACCCGCACCCTGTACTCCATTAATACACTTCGGTACTCAGGTCCTCGCCTATGGAACACCATCTCAACTGACATTAGAACGATGCCGTCCGTGGATCGATTTAAGTCTTCATTTAAGCGTTGTCTTCTTTCTCAGTATGTAACATAGCTTCCTCTCCTTATCTAATCAGGCATATTATGTCTTATTACATTACTTTCATTCTTATATCAGTTCTTTGTCATTTATCCTGTCTGTATCTTGTCCTGTCCCTGTTCTGTCCTGTCTGTCCCTGTTAGTTGTTATGTCACAGGCTGTTTCCTACAAGCCTCGGCTTACTTAAACAGCCTCATACTCTATTATTGTTTTTTTTTTCTCTCGTATTACCATTATCGTACATAGTTGTTATCACAATTATTTCTTCACGTTTCTTATATCCCTATATGTACTGATGATGTTCTCTCTAACGGCATTGTTTTGAGTATGAAATAAACGTCTATTTGAATTGAATTGAATTGAATTTGGTTCTCTGTGATGGCGATAATTATACAATGTGTGATATATCAACTGCATAAACACCCAACGTTCAAGCTCGATGATCGTTTCTCTGTTGTTGGAATAGAGCCCTTACAACAGCGCCCTCTTGTGATGCAAAACACGTTGAGAATTGAAAGATGATGTTGCATGTACAGGCGACTGCTGTTATAAAGTTAACTTTATCCCATCCACCGTGAGAATCGGGTTGAAAGATTGACATTGATTTTCATTATTGGATAGTGTTTTTCAACTCCATGAAATATCCTTTGGGGAGTAGTGCTCTTGTCAAAGCTTGTGCTGACACGTTTGATGAACTGGTCAAGTGGTATTAATATCGAAAAACTGGGTAATACTATCAATGTTTGAAAATGACGGAGACAAAATCAAAGGGGGAGCATATCATTTTATGAGCTAAAGTTTTAAACAGACACACTCAAATGATGAAGAAACTCAGGATACATCTGATGACTGATGTACAATGATAACTGTAGAGATTTATTTCTTTCAGACCTCATAAATCAAATTGTTTGAGGAAAGTCCTAATAATGATGAACAAAATTAAATTTTGGTATATGGATCAGAGCATGGAGGTAGAAATAAAAGACACAAGGGCCACTAGATTTTTGTTTGTGATGCATAATATGCATTGAATATAATTTTTTTTAAAGGTGAAGCCATTTTCTATACCGTTCAGCTGCCTGTTAAGTGTACGAATAAAGCAATCAGCATGATCAGTATTTCAGTCACGCAGTGTAAGTGTCTTTCAATATGCCATTAATTGATCACATACGTTCCAACATCTTTACATAACAGTTCAACTACGAAATGAGACCCCGAACACCTAGTGGTTGTTCCCACAACCACAATTTCTAGTTTATTTTAAATCTTTGGACATTAAAAAAAGTATAAGAGTGAAAGATACATTGGCAGGTGCTACCCAGGGAAGACAAAAGTTAAAAGAAAACCTGTCATAAAAAGATGTGCCTTCTAATCATAAACTAATTTTGATTTTATTTTCAGTTGAAAACGTGTATAAAACTGTATACATCGAAATCTAGGCGTAACGTGCGACTAAGTCACCATAACTTTGCCAATTGTACACTGGAAAACTAGTACAAGTGGTAGTACCATGTACAGGGTAGGTTTCAGTATTTTTATTCCTCCATGAGTTGGCCTGCGTGTGATAACTGTCATTACTAGACACATGGATGAAGGAAAGACGACCAGATGAATCTATGATGAATATAAATACAAGAAACTTAAAAGAAAGTGTGGATATACACAAAAACACGAAAATACTCGCCGTGTTTTCACCGAATCATGAAGAATTCGTGAGCCAACTGCACCGACACGACAAACGTTCCACTTGCTACCCGCACAAATAAAATCTAACGGTCGTTCGTTTATAATGCTGTGTTTTCATTGGCTAGTGGGCTACAGTGTATACTCAGGTAATAGGGTCAAGGCTTCCTGGCTATAAGTTACTGTAAATACAGTAACATGGACGATACAGTAACAGTCATCTGAGTGTGAACATAATTGAGTCCCATACGATGCCCATTTTATGAGAAAACAGTGTGAAAAACGGCCACAGTATTTTGGAAGAAAGTTTGGGTTGGTATGCGTAGTCATTTTGAGGACAGCCGAAGATTAAGAAATAAGAGTGCTCCGTGAAAATTGAAGGGCAAACATTGAACTCCTGCATGTACTTCACATGATCGCCTATTTATAATGTATATTAAAAAACAAGGTTTGACTTGACTTGATTTGTATTAAACTGACAAGTTGGGACTGGAAAATAAAGTTTGGCATCACCCCCCCCCCCCCCCCCCCCCAAAAAAAAAACGTATCGCGCCTTTACTATATACATGTTCTGAGTGCATTAAGTAAATAGGTAATATAATCATACTTTGGGTTTTGTCAGAGAAATACAGATTCATCATGGGCAAAAATATCGAGGAAGATACAGTAATTAACAGTCATCTGTGAAAAATGGTAGTCCCATTATACGGTGCCCACTTTTTGAGAAAACAGTGTTAACGGCCACATTATTTCTACGTCTTCTCTTTTATTTTTGACCTTTAAAAGATCAAAAATATTTTGGTCACTGGTTTTACTCTTTTCTGGATGAATACAGCATTTCATGCAGAAATATTTTAATGGTATGTTTCTACCATCACCATATCTTCATACACTAAGATCTGTGAAGATTTTTGTTGTGAAAGCGCCGAACTTGCAATAATTCCTAAACTTGACGTGTCCTTCCACTAATGTTGTAGGTTTATAATTCGCATGATGCACCCTTCATTATTTTCACTGCAATGGAGTAAGATTACTTTAACAATCAAATGATGGCGAATGCCCTTTTTGTGAGCAATTACAAGTATATCCGAGGATGAAATAACTGGGAGTTAAGATTTGTAAGCTACCAAATCTCTTGCAGACTGACACAAGTTTAATTAAAAGCGCCCTCTATTCGTTTATATTTGCATAATAAACGTTTAGTCATTATTTTAAATCGAATAAAATATGATTTAAATACTTAACATCTCCTAAAATAAAATAACTTTTCATTTTTTTATACAATAAATACTGGACAACAATATTTTAAGCAATTCGAACATTTTTATCAAAGTTAAATTTTTCATGAATTTCTCATTTTTTCCCAACGAAAATGCGTACGAGTACATAGTACTCAACCCTAAAATGTTTTCGTCGTTTGGGCAACATTTTAGAAATGCAAAATTGTGTGATTTTATATCAAAAATTAACTCATTTGAAATGTAAACATGTTTAAATCCAATATTTCGATATCCTTGCTCAGTAATTTTGTTAAATAAGTGTTGCAGGAAGCCATCCGAAGAAGTATTTTAGAAGTATTGATGTTTCTCTCCATTCTTGTCACGAGCCTTTCGATTATCGTCTTGACTTTCCAAAAGAATTCGCCCACTGTACTTATAATAATAATTGTAAGAAATACAACAATTATTTCCGCTTGTTTTTCTTCGGATGGACCCTTGGGTTTTCAGTCTCAGATAAAGGGGCCGCCAGGAGGAGCCAACGCTATAGTTTGCAAAATCATCGATTGAATTAAAGTACATTTAAAATCAGCTTTAATTTAATTTGTTTTATTATAGTTCACGCAGACATGACAGAATACTGAAATTGTTGGCTTATTGTCATGATATAGTGTAACCTGGAAATGACACACCTTAACAAACTCGAGGATCTAAAGGACGGGACGCGAACTGTTTATTAAAAATAGCCGTTCGGAACGACTGACAAAAAAAGAAACACAAATCTAAACCAGCCAAAAACAAAATGTTTGCGCATGACATGTATTCTTGATACTTTTCTATATAACCATAAAAAAATTGATATCATGACTAATATCCGACAGTGGGCCTATTTGATATTTACTTTCCAAAAATCCAGACTTTGTTATATTCAATGGTTGCTTTTTAATATATAAAAAAATAAAAATAATAATATAGGCATAGGCCTATTCAAATTGCGTGTTTGTATGGGCCGCCTATGCAGCAGTATCACCCTTCCCTCTCGCCCGCACTTTCATCAATTCCATTTCTTTCTTTTAAAATATTATTTTACTTCAGGTTAAAGTTCATTTTCTCTCCAAATATACAAGTTCTTTTAGATGCATGAGAGGCAAATAAAATGCACACATGATACAATTTGTTTACAAATTTAGAAATATTTATTTTGGATCCGTACTACGTACACAACACTCGACCGACGAAATATAAAGTACACCATAATGAGGATTATAGAATTGATAATGATGCGTATTAAAGTCACATCAAGGTAATGATACCCGTTAACTAATTAGTCAACGAATTGCACATTAAAAGGTGATACTCTGTGTATACAAAACATTTTAAACAACTGTTATAACTTGTGAGGAAATATAGAACTCGAAATAGAATTTCACATTACGGTGATATTGAACTGAGCAGAAAGGTTAGTATTCCACGACAATAGTAAATGACAACTTAATAGGCCCTAATAATTTTACTCATTTGTAGGCTATTGCACATAAGTTCAAATGTAAATGCGTTCAAATAAACAAATTATAGAAATATCATGTGAAAAAAAATGACTAGACTTACATTTACACGCACTAACAGTTAATGAAAACTAATAACAACACACCAACATGCTATAATTAATTAAACATCCATAGCTCTCAGACCTCAACTTAACACAGGTAAGAAAAACAACTATACATCAAGCCCCCAAAACATTAGCAAGCAACCATCATTACATAGGGAATTTAAAAATATATTTTGGATTTGATTTTAGCCATTACAATTGTGTATGTACACAGAAAAGAATTAAGACTTAGTTTCAAAGAAGCAAGCCTTTTGATTCACTTGTGTTAAAGTTATTGAAGATTTTGTGACCATGCACTCAGTTGACTTTTTTACCAGAGGTCATAAAGTTATATTTTGTTGTTGCTGTAAACTTATTTTGCTTTGGCCATGAGGACTACTTTTAAGGAATTACTTTTATTTGCTCTGTTTCTAGATTATTTCTGTAATTCCATCCAAGGCATGACCAAGCAATCAACAACATTTCGAAATAATTCCCTGCACCAAATGTGCAAAACTGCCAAGGACATAATGTCAGGGTATGAACAGTACAAATGTTGAACAGCCTTTTGGTGAGCAGTTAAACCAGGCTCGATTCCTCCGTAAATTGTACGGATGGAATCACAAAACGTGTTAACCCTTCAACACAGAGTCATGAGGAAATGGCATGGAGAAATAAGTACTATGAGGCTTCTTCCAGTTGCTGGAACCGAAATCAGATAATTAAGGTTTTGAAATCCTTTGAACTTTCTCATATTTCTTTCTATACTCTTATACTGAAATAGAACTCTTTCATTTTTGGTCATTTCCAACCCAATCCTATCTTTAAAATGCTGTTGGAATTTCTGATATCAACGCTAAATTTTCCATTTTGTTATTTTATACGACAGTAATGTTGAATTGTCAAAGCACGACCTGCATATATTGTGCATCTAGGCCTATATATTTTAATTGTTTACTGGTATATAACTTCGTGCCGTGAACAACAAAATTATAATTATCAATACAAGTAATAAACTGCAGCAAGTACTCGAAGTTAACCAAAGTAATGATTTGGGATAAATAAAATGACAGGAGGTGGCCTGACGGTTCGATCCTTGGAAGATATCTGTCTTTCTCAACATCAGATAACATCACTACATTGGGCCAACGTTGGCCCAATGTAACCGGTTACATTGGCCCAACGTTGGTAACCAACATTGGGCCAACATAATTTTGCTCATCGGCCTTACGTTGGCCCAACGTAAAAGTTGGCCCAACGTTGGCCCAACATAAACATCGGCCCATCGTTGGCACAATGAGGGCCCACTGTCAAATGAACAGAATGTCCTACATTATGCCAACGTTGGCTCGACGTTGGCCAGCGTTGGCCCAATAGTGGTTTCATGTTGGTTTTGCATGAGGCCAACATTATGCCAACGTTGGTTCGATGTTGGCCAACGTTGGCCCAATGGTGGATTCATGTTGGCTCCTCATGAAGCCAACATTATGCCAACATTGGTTTGATGTTGGTCAACGTTGGCCCAATGGTGGATTCATGTTGGCTCCTCATAAAGCCAATATTATGCCAACGTTGGTTCAATGTTGGCCAACGTTGAAATGCCAACATTGGCCCAACATCGGAGAGCAACGTTGGGTCAACATAATTTTGCTTATCGGTCTTACGTTGGCCCAACATCAAACTTGGCCCAATGTTGGCCCAATGTAAACATTGGCCCAGCGTTGGCCCAATGTTGGCCCAATGTAAAATGAATAGAATGTCCTAGATTATGCCAACGTTGGCTCAATGATGGTTGCATGTTGGTTCCTCATGAGGCCAACATTGTACCAACATCAAATTCCCATTCAGCCAACATAAAACCAACGTTGGGTCAATATTGATAGCACGTTGGCTCATTGTCTTATTTCCCATTGGCCAACATTATGCCAATGTTGGGTCATTGTTGGCAGCACGTTGGCTCATCGTCATCACTTAACCAATGTTGGATCAATGTAGGTAATACATTGGCTCATTGTCAAATTGCCACAAACAATGTTGGTCCTTCATTGATCCAACGCTGGTAGGCCAAAGGATGGCATCTTAATGTTGACCCAATGTTGCTGTCATCAGTACAAAGCCAACGTTGACCCAACATAGGTCCAATGCCCGACACAATGCCAACATACGCCTGTAAATTAGGGATGAGTACAATAAAAGAAAATATAAATCAAGTGAGAAACAGTTGAATAAGTTGTCATCATAAAATACACATACAGTTTATTGAACTGAAATTTACATTGTTGACATAATTCAAGAAGAAAATCTGCAGTGGGCATGAGTCTAGGAATTCCTATCTTGGGGTTTTTGTTTTACTTTTTAATTGGAAATCAAAGCCTCTTCAATGCGAACACTAGCACCAGCTGTTGCATAAAACAACGGCACAAAAATGTCATCAATAACAGTATTTTCCAAAAAGCCCATTTTTTCCCCAATATTCTAATAAGGCCATGGCTTATACTCATTTTGAACTTATTGAAAATTATTCAGCAAAACTTCATTCTGTGAAATGTTATTTTGTGGACCTGTTTCGTCTCTACTGTAAATTGATCATGTCAGAACCCACGTTGCCCACGTTGACTAAAAGATCGGAGAAAAGAATGAATAACTGAAAATGAAATTTACACGTGTTTCAAACATATTAACAGAATAGCTCCAGCAAGTTTTTAAATGTTTTAAAGTACAGGCATATACAGACACGTTGTTTAGGTATACTTTAGGCACCCATTTTTGTCCGAAAGGTATAATTTTAGAATGTAATTAATGTGTGGATGGTGAATTACGTGATATAGACAACAAATGTGATTGGAATTCAATTCGTCCACATAGAAGGCATTCAAGGCAATACATAAACCTTTTTCATTCACTGTACTGAAGTAGATACACAACAGAAATATGTTCACATTACAATGAAAAGCTGAAATTAATTTATATAGGCCTTATAGCTTAAAGGTATAATACATGATTGGTAAAGGTCACATAACAGGACTGAAACTTTGTCTGATGAAACATGTAGGCCTACATGAAATAATAAACCTGTGAAAATTTGAGCTCAATTGGACATCTTAGTCAGGAGAAAATAACGAAAACCCGACTCAGTTTTTCTTATAAAACACAAAGAATGGTTTTGGTCTTACCCCGAGATCAAAAATGTTTTTGGTCTTTGTTTTACTAATTTCTGGATAAATACGTACAGCATTTCAGCATGTTTATACCAGCACCATCTTCATACCCTGAAAGTTATAGTCAAATCTGTGAATATTTCTGTTTAGGAACCTGTATGTTACCAATCCTGTATTATACCTTTAATACTTAGAGTTGAAGTTGTAGCGTTTCATTATTGTTATTAAAACAGACAGTTCTTTTATTTTATATTCTAATGAAGACTGTTTACACTTTTTAATCTTTTCATTATTATTTCTACCATTCAATGTAATTATCACAATCCATTTTTTGTCTTAATATAATGACCTCTATGTAACTAATAACCATTTATATTTTGCTTATTTTTACCTATAGCATTTCATCATAATAGCTTCCATTAGTAATGATTGCTCATGATTGTCATCCTGATTTCCAAGTTGTGATCACATACTTTCACTTCCTGGCATTGATTGACACAAGGCTGACCACTGTGACCAGTGACCCTGAGTGACTCAGTGTCCAGTGGCTTGATTCTTAGTATAAGTGTAACTTCTGACTAGTATGATTCATTCCTTGGAAATCAGGATCATTCCATTGTTTTATGCCTCAGCGTCTATTATAAAAAGGCTGCTGAGGGTACATTTCATCAGTCTTACTGCCAGCCATGAGTCTTACTGTTTGCCATCATTCAAACAACATTACTTAGTGCCACATGTTGTCGAACTTATCATACTTGGGTTTTTGAACTCTAGAGCAGCATTGTATACCTCATGTATTCAACAATAAATACATCTCTGAAGTACAGTATATCAACCCGAGTATTTAGTGTGTAATCATTGAGCCTTGCACGCTAAAAAGTCACCGGCCAATTTCAGTAAATATAACCATAGACAAATTGTAACTGTTGTACTTATATATTTCTTTGCATTTTGTCATTATATCAAAGCTGGAAATTGAGATTTCATTTTATCTTCAAAGAAAAATTACATTGCAAACCGTTCTGAACACAGTGAATATTTCAAGTACAACTACAAGCTGTAAACACATACGTGACTATAAACTGCACTGTATAGCAGCCTTATATTTACAAAGCAATCTACATCCATGCTCCATTCGATCACAGTCTCCAGTTGGTTCAATTGCCACCTCCCTGACTCCTCCACCGACCAGCCATAAGGAAACAACTCAGTCCAAGCGTATGGAGGTAGAAGCAGCCAATGTCATTGAATTCTTCAAAGATTCTGCAAAAATATCCATAGAATAAAGTAGCCATTAATGCACGTTCTGCTATTGCTAGGTTTTCCCCAACTACTGAACTAGATCATGTCACTGTATTGTGCATATTTGCATCATGAAGGCCAGGGCTCCCTCATCAAGCTGAGACAATGCAAAAACCACATGTCAAGGACATTGTCCATTCCATGCACACACTGTACGTGCCCTGAGGGTTCAGCATAGTTGCCTTGGTGTTACATAACGGGTGCATCAAGTGTGCAGCTACATACTCCCTGCAAATGGATTACACAAATACAGTCAACTATACACTTTGTTTAAACAAGAATATCACCATATTCGTATTGAAACTTTCAAAATTACAATGTTCAAAGACAAGAATTAGCACGTTTTCCATCAGATGTCCCATGAGGCTCATCCGAAACACAGTCTGAAGTCATCTATTATACAGCTCGATCGGTTGACAAAAATCATCGAAGTTCCTTTTTCAAAACTACCAAACCTTTATCGTAGAGAAAAAATAGTGGAAGTAGGTTTAGGAGTATTTTAATGAACAATTTGACAACTTTAAATTTGCCAGGTTAAGGTACATAATGTCACGATAATAATACATCCGTTTCGGCAGGGAATGCCTTTCAGAAATTTCAAGTTTCGAACTGCATAGGCCCCCTATATAAATCAAAATGTACCGTGCAGTGAAGAGAATTTGTTCAACCATAAGTTACGGATTTGTTATACTAGTAGTAGTGGTGAAAGTCTTTTAATAAAAGTCTTTAGTTGTAAGACGAGATTCACTCTAAATGGGGCTATGACTAGGGAGAAGAAATAATACATCGGATGCATAACGTTTACCAAAAAGAGTTATTCTTTACATTATTCTTTCAGTACACCATAATTTGGCACTGCATGTACTGTCCATTTACAAGCATGTAGGATATCATGTACTATACACGTGCACGTGCAGCCATGACAGTAGACGAAGTAGGCTAGCCTACATTTGGAAATTATGGTCTGTTTATCGTACGGACAGACAGAGTCATGCAATTCAAGTTTCCTCACATGGAATCTGGCTTAAACTTATGGATATAAATACAGATGATTTAAAAGAAAGCGTTGCTATACAATAATTGCTTAAATACTCACTGTTTTCATCAAATCGCAAGGAATTCCTGAGCAAACTGTGCACCGTTCCGTGATCCACGTCCAGTCCGAGATAACGGTCGATCGTAATGCTTTGTTTAAAGTGAGCAGTAAACTTGACTAGTCCATTAGCGTCGGGGTGATAGTAACTGGTGTTCTCATTACAAGGCAAATTATCATTACGATTATTTTAAAAATGCAACTACATGCATGAATAAACATGTTTAATTTCAACATATATAAATTTGGGAAAGGCAATAAATACAAAAGCTGACTTATTGCATCGATAACACACGCAGAAGTGCAACCATAACTTGTTTGTAGACTAGTACAAGTTTAATAAATTTAGCGCGCAATGGTTTAAAATTCCTAACGGCTACGAAACAAAGAAAGATAAAGTAATATAAGTTAGGAATCATGTATACTATAATATACCACATATAAAGCCAATACATTCAAATTCAAATACATCTCAGAGTGCAAAATGGCAAATTATTTGATGGCCTACCAAAAAGTCACGACTGCCGACATTTACCCAGCATTGATCCAATGTCGGTTGCCAGCATCTTGCCGCATGTTGGCAGCCCGTCGTATGGCCAACCAAAGTAATGAATGCCGAAATTCACCTAACGTTGATCAAATGTCGGTTGCCAGCATCTTGCCAATATTGGCAGCCCGTCGTATGGCCAACCAAAGTAATAAATGCCGACATTCACCTAACGTTGATCCAATGTCGGTTGCCAGCATCTTGCCAATATTGGCAGCCCGTCGTATGGCCAACCAAAGTAATGAATGCCGACATTCACATAACGTTGAAAAATATTGTTTCATAAGCCCCGTTAAAGTTAAACAAGGCCCAACAAAGAAGGGACCTTCAAAGGAAAATGTTATGTTTGTAAACACAATAACAACAGAAATAAAAGAAAAGGTGTAATTTCGTTCTTAAAAAACACCAAGAGAATAAACCAGTCTTTTATTAATTTTATAGGATTTATTTCTAATGATAAGGCAGAGGCAGAGGTACGGCCTAACAGTTAGTCACAAGGAATGACTAAAATATCTTTCTTTTAATATGTGTCTATAATATTATGGATTCATAAAAAGTATAAGTATATTTTGAATTCTTTAAAAATAAAACGGGGAGGGATGTAGTGAGCTACGCCCTCTATTGTTATGCAATAAGCCAGCCATGCATGACCGTGGCTCGGCCGCTGCAGCTCTCAGGCGCCCGAGTCAGAGTCAGTCGTGTTCCTGAATCCACGTGCGTGTGTCTCCTCTCATTGAGTGTGTCCCACCCCCGTTAGATACATCAGCTGCGCGACTCAACCCCTCCAGCCGAGGACGCCCTTGGTAAATATTAATACAGACTGCTAATAGGATAAACCCCTTTCCGCAGCAACAACACAGTATAAAATGCCATTATGATTCGTAATAATTATGAAAGGCGAGGACAATTAAATATTCCATTTCGAATTCTGGGGCCTTATTCACAAAGCACCCGCAACGATTTACGGGCACGCAACTTCCCCGCAACCGTCCCGCAAGCACTTGCGCGTTATTCACGAAACACCCTTAAATCTGCGTGTGCCCGCAAACCACCCGGAAATTTGCAACTTACGTATTATTGTCTCATGTGTCAAAATGGCGGCGCTCATAGCGGTATTTTTGAATCAGTAAGTTGAACAACATGCTCTTCGGCGCCAGCGAGTTTTCCGTGACCGGTTACAGCCACTAGATTTTTACAGCGATGAAGAACTCCTTAAAAGGTATAGAATGCCTCGGCACGTTATCTTTCAAGTAATCTACTTAATCAACGATGATGTAGCACACCCCACCCAGAGATCGCGGGCCATACCGGCATCCATGCAGATTCTATGTGCATTGAGATACTTTGCCACCGGAAATTTCCAACTTGTCTGTGGGGACTTGAGTGGAATCAGCCAACCATCGGTTTCAAGAATAGTAATTCGGGTAGCAACTGCGCTCCAAAGGAAGTTGTCCGGAAATCATTGCTTTCCCAAGAGATTTACAAAGTCAGGAAGTACTAAAGGAAGGCTTTTACCAACCTCGTCATAGAATACCTAATGTGTTGGGATGTGTGGATGGAAGTTTTATTCCTATCAAAGTACAGGCTCGAGATGAGGATGCTTACGTTTGTCGAAAGCAGTTCCATGCGATCAATATTCAAGGAATATGTTCACACGACTTAAAATTCACGAACATTGTTGTGAAATGTGAAAACCCACAAGATGAAGCGAAGTTCGTTTTAACAGGCATCATCGCAGAATTCGACAGAAGATTAAGGCCACATTTGGGCGATGGAAAATGAGATGGCTCTGTCTGCACAGGTTTGGTAAGATTGCCTTTTGAGTATTTTTTTTTACTTGATTGACAGAACTGTCGACATTGAAAATTACAACAACATACAAAAGACTGCGTGTTGTAACAGTTATTTTAGAAACGTTACACGCGGATATAATGGAAAAATCCTTCGTTCATTTTTTTTTCAGGAGGGGCCCTTACACTTCGTCCTGAACGGTGCTGCAAAGTCATTGTAGCCACAGCATTGTTGCATAACATCTGTGAAGAAAATGGCGTGCCCATTCCTAGAGACGCACCACCCAACTTAGAGGACAACCCCGATGATGATCCCAATCCCCGAGGGATACATGATGATGATGTAAATGGTCAACGGATAAGAGCAAGAGTTATAAGAAATCATTTCATGAACGAATAACTACATAACACTACTCAACCATCAACGTTTATTTCAACGGCCATCCGCAATATCCAAACCAGAATAAATGTAAAATGCCAACAAGTTTGGAAAAGTTCCTCCCTTAAAATGATGTTAGCACAATTCAGACCCCCAGCAAGCAATCCTGCTGCATGAATCAAAAACCTTATTATAACATACTTACAAATCAATACATGTCTTTGTCTTTTTGACCCAAATTCAATATTACAACTGGCCTTTTGCTTTAGTGAACTCTTAAGAAAAAATAATACAGTGGACTGATGATTTGGAGATTTTACTTTTCACTGTTCTTTAACAACAAAGGCCCGACTATCCCATACAAAGGCTTTTTTGGGCATGAATAACGAAGGAATGTTACATTTCTAAGTTTGATGCATTGCATCAAGTATCGTTGTTGCAGTTTCTGTAACTCTAGGTTCGTTATTCCCTCCTGTGTTTAAATCAGAATATGATATCGAAAAATCGCCATGTTTCTTTATATTTAGGTCGAGTTTCGATTGTTCAACTTCAACAAGCTTTTACAGAAGCGACGTAGCCTTTTCTGCTGAGCATTTTCTCTTCGGCGACAAGCCGACGTTTGTCGACGTCTAATCTTTGGCGCTCAATCTCAAGAAGTTGTTCGATTGCAGTGTTGGTGGGATTTGGTCTTCGACTATCTGGTTGACTTCTTGTAGTGGGCTTACATGCTCCTTTCCAGGCAGTAGATGTGCTAGGCCTACTATCCGGCTGGGTTGATGGAATGACATCGTCTTCCTCATTCATACTGTCTGAAAATGACGTCTGAAGGTCATCGGTTACATCACCTCCATCGAGTTCACAAGAATCCATGACCGACTTCGTCACTGTGCGTGTTGCCTTTGCCACTGTGCGTGTTGCCTTTGCTTTTCCAGAGGTAGACACCGTTATCGTCTGAAATAAGAAATCATTTATATCACAATAAACAATCAGATTTAATCGTAATATTATTTCAACTTTCTCCTGTGCGTGGTTTCATTTTTCCATTGGAACTTTATTCATTGTATTATCAGCTTAGGCGAAACATTTCTGTTTTTTATACTTTTCAATAAAATCCCCAATTTAAACATTACTCATTTCTATACATCGCCTCACTTTCTTATTTTATTCTAGTCATGCATGAAAATATTTTTATGAAGATTAAATGGCCATTGACAGGTAAAGTGTACCCTTGAAGGCTGCTGGTGGGACTCCTTGTCAAGGGAAGAGAGAGCCAATGGGGATGGAGGTGAGGGCGCGGCCGAATCGACCCCACCATCTATGCCGAATATTCGAGTAGAACCCATCAATCCAACGATTCGACGTTCAGTCTCGGTTAGCTGTCCCGCGCCCGATGTACTTGCCTCATCACTCTCAGCACGCGATAAGTTGCCTGTCAAATGATGGAGCCGCTTCTCCTTGTTGACTTTCTGTTTGGCTCGGCCCTTCAGGTCTTCCCATTTCCTTTTCACCTCGGCCACAGTGCGCTGACACGGGGCGATAGCATTCACCCTGAGACATATCTCCTTCCAGCAGTCCTGCTTTCTCTTTTGTATCACAATATCGCTGTATTTTGAATGTATTACTGCGTAATTACGCTCAACATGCTCCACAAGGCGATCAACTTATCTTGGGGAAAAATTGGGCTTTCGTTTCTTTGGCGGTGGGTCAGACATTTTCCACTTTTAATAGTAATATAATCAGTGTCACTCAGCCTGCATTTCAGTATAATGTACATGTACATACCGAATGCTGTGTATACAGTACACAATGCGTTTTATTGAATGATGATCACCTGTCTTTTGGTCACACTTCGCCGCACTTTCACTTGCGGGTTCCCGCAGAATGCGGGTCCGCTAAGGGAACTCTAGGGGTGTTTCGTGAATACCACTTAACAAAAATCTTACACATCCGTAACTTTCACTTACGGGTCCCCGCAAAGCAATATTCTGCGGGTGCTTTGTGAATAAGGCCCCTGATCATGTTATGTTGTGTTGGCGTATAATAATGTAAGCGCTATTGTCTTTCATCAACTGAAAACAAAATGCAGAAAATAAAAAACAACCCATTTTGGATACTGAATTTGGACAATGACTTTGAATCAGTTTCACAACAGCTTATTTCCTCTTGGTTTCCATCATATAAGGACAGTTATATTATTATGATCAGGACGAAACCCAACACAAAAGTAATACAAGAAATTAAGATTATTTAAATTTTTTGGGTAAATGACTTAAATTTGTTTTATTGCAAAACTCGGACTAGTTACCACTTTTTTAATAAGTGGTTTTGTATTCACAATAAACAATACGTTATTTGTAAACTATGGCTGGGAAGAACTGCATAAACATGTGTCTGCGAAACACAGGGATTCACATTGAATTTAATTAATTTGTAAGCAAGCTTTCTTCTTAGAATTTTAGACGGATGATTTTTTGACACTAGACACAAGAATCATAGTTGTCCATTTAAAGGTACAATACATGATTGGTAAAGGTCATAGGACAGCACTCATACTTTGTCTGATCAAACATGTACATGAAATAATAAACCTGTGAAAATTTGAGCCCAATTGGACATCTGAGTCATGAGAAAATAGCGAAAACCCGACTCAATTTTACATTTGTGAAGGAACCCAACAAGTTTGGTATCAATGGAAAGCTTGTAATGTGAGAAATGCAAAATTGACAGAGATATTCCCAGTGAAAGGGAGAAGGTTGAGTTTTTCATTCTGCCAGTTTTTAGATATCGAACATCAGATTTCTACTACAATCGCAAACTCAACTTTATTTAAGCATTTGTGTCTCATTATTTCCAAGAATGACTGCTTATTTTAGCTTGATGTATGAGAAATCTTCGAAAATGTAGCTTGAATGAAGCAACCTCATTCAAAACGCAGTATTTTGGAAAGAATTTCGTCAAACTTTCGCGAAACTACGAAGACCAACGAGATTTACTCGCAATGAATGCAAAATCGATGGATTTGAGCATGGTGCTATAGAGAAGAAATGGTTTTGAATTGATCGGAGTCGAGAGGGAGACGCGTAACCAGATGTGTGTAGACGAGCGCAGATCACATGCAGCAAAAGTAGGCCCGCGCATTACACGTGTACAAAAGTATGCAGGGCAGCGCGCATGGCTCCTTTTACTACATCCATTCTAGACAATAATGTTGATTCGAGTCGCAAACTTCACAGTTCGAGCGAAATCATCGAGTTAGAAATACGTAAATCGCACCTTATCGCACAGGCCAAATCAAAATCAACATGCACCGTTGGAATTACAACACTTCCAGCTTTTAGAAAATAGTCCTTTCTTATACCTTTTAATCATTTTAAAGTATCGTTTGCGTGAGTTTTAAAAAAAATTATGGACCGATTTTCCGAGCAAAAAGAAACATTCATTTGACTGGATTTTAAGACACCTTAAAAGTGAAAATTACCTGTAAATTTGGTATCAATCGAAAGCCCAGGATCCCCTCTATAAGAAAATGGCATTTATTGAACGCAGAGGTCGTTTACCCCTTCGCGAACATAAGTAAAAAAAAGCCACCAAAATGTTTTTTTCAACAAAATGGCGTCACCCAGTGAAATCGCTTCAGCGAATCTTGCCGACTACTTGTGCATTCAGAGGGATTTTTTCCTGTTTAAAATTACGATTAAGTGAAAATAAATGACATATTTAGATAAATCAACTTCTTACCTGCAAGAGGATACCAAATTTCGGGTAAAATATGTGAGAATGTTGCTGTGAAAATTTGAGCTCAGTTGGACATCTGAGTCACGAGAAAATAGCGAAAACCCGACTCAATTATTCTTTTAAAACATGAAGAATGGTTTTGATCTTACCCCGAGATCAAAACTGTTTTTGGTCTTTGTTTTACTTATTTATGGATAAATACAGCATTTCAGGTGGTAATATTTTAACGGTATGTTTCTACTAGCACAATCTTCATCATACCTTGAGTGAAAGGGGATAACTAAAACAACTCAATTGAGGGTGTCCTTTATGTTTGATACAAAAAACGGAGGCCTTGCAAATCCTATGCTCCCTTTAAGAATACATTTGGCTTTCAAGAATATGGCAAAACGTGACTGCAAATTGACCATGCAGTAGAGTTAATTGCTATGGTAGTGGCAGTGTAGCAGTCAGTGGTTTTGTATTCACAATTAACAAGAATCAATATTTGTAAACCATGACTGGGAACAACTGCATACAAATGTGGTCTGCAGAACACAGAGAATTCACATTGAATTTAATTTATTTGTAAGCAAGCTTTCTTCTTAAAATTTTAGAGAATTTTAAAGAATATGACAAGACCTGACTGCAAATTGACCATGCAGTAAAGTTAATTGCTATGGTTAAACATGTCCCTGCTGAGTGTATCAATCACTATCCTGATGACAAATTGAGCACACAGTGAAGAATAGTCATGGGTTGATATGTCCATGCTCAGTGTAGCAGTCACTATCCTGAAGACAAATTGACCACGCAGTGAAGAATGGTCATCAGTTGACATGTCCCTGCTGAGTGTATCAGTCACTATCCCAATGAAAAATGGACCACGCAGAGGAGAATGGTCATCGGTTGACATGTCCCTGCTGAGTGTATCAGTCACTGTACCAATGAAAAATAGACCATGCTATAAAGAAGAATGGTCATGGGTTAACATGTCTCAGCTGATTAATCACAGTTGACGAAGACAATGAGGAGATGGATGTTAGAGGTAACTCATCATCCTCCGATGACTTGGTAGTCCACAAGGTAATAAAGGCTAGTTGATGAAGAGGGGACGTGTCTTCGCTGAATAGCAAGGCGGCTTTGTGACGGTCATCAGCAACAATCATAGTAGCAGTCAACCAAGCACTCAAATTAATTCCGTAATGCACCACTATGTTGTGTATCATTGACGGTGAGCCTGGGAGGGTCAGTGCTTTTGCTGGCGATTGTGTTCTGAAGCAAGTGTGGTATTCTAAAGTGTAATAAATAGGGACATAAATGTCAAAATAACAGTGGTGTTGCCAAAATACTACATATTAATTTTGTCGTCACAAACTTAATATTGGTATTGATGTATTAACAAGCACACATTTGGGTAGAAAAAACCTTTAGTAAATGACAATTTTCTTTTTCAACTGTTTTACAGCAATTCGTGTGTAAAATTAATACATGTAACTATTGCAAACTGCTCATCAATGACCTGAAATAAAGGGTGCACAAAAAGTAACTTCCGTTAAATTTGATGCCCCACTCTATTAAATCTAATCGGTTTGGGGTGATATGAGTAGTATGAGTGTTTAGAGCAAATCTTAAGCTGCATTTTGATACCCTACTTGATGCCAAGGACTCAACACTGTTCAATGCACACAGCATTCTTTGTCAAAAGGTACAAAACCAAAAGTTGCACTTTTAGGAATACAGGTTGAACTTACAATGCGCTACATTGCATGGGCGATCTTGTTTGGGTCGACACAGCTGCTGACATTTTGGCATCAAGTAGGGCATCAAAATAAACGGAAGCTACTTTTTGTGCACCCTTTATATCAAATGCTTGGAGTTGGGAGGGCCTGGTGCGTTTCAATCCTAGCAGATTTGTAGCTGTGGCTACTATTATGTTGCCTAACCAGAAATGTTTAAATATAAGGGCTACTGTGCCCGGGAATCAGAATTAAGTCTTGGCAGAATTTATGCCGGAATAAATAAGAAACCAAAGGAAAATTATCCGCCTGGGATTGTGGTTAAACTAATTTAATTAAACAAAACTGAAGCTTGCTAGCTTTTAAGGTGAAGCCAGCGACCGAGTCGCGTCCCCGTGTCTTACCCTTAGCTGTTTACTACTGCCAAAAGGACCAACACGGAAACGCGAACAACGGTACGTTGGGCAGTACAAAGTTGATTGAAAGAAAGCTCAGGAGGGCACGTCTGTAGCTCGACGAGGTGAACTGGAGAGTGAGGCAGAGTGTACACAGCATTCGGTTCACGTAGGCGGAGCAAGGAGTATTGTTATTTAAATTCTCTGATGGTCTGCTGCCTCGGTGTGGTCGCTACATCAGCCTCCCCCTAAATGCCGGAGGCAAATTTTTAACGAACTCAGTTTAAATTTTAATATTAACAGTTGCTTCTGGGTTATTATGATTATTTTAATTCTGCACCTTAATTAATTGATCATTTCTAGGTATCGTTTAGGCCAATGCACTTTTCTACCTGAACGCGTCACAGTGCGGAAACTTCTCTCTTGTGATGTTGACTCGGGATTTGTTTTGGGTGAGATTTTGGGTGTTTGTTTCTTGGGTAGGATATTCTGTTTTTGCGGGAGGAAATCTTCTTCGATATATGCAACCTTGAGCCTGTCGGTGCTCACCGTTTCGTGTTTACCATTAATATCGATGACGAAGTATTTGTTGGAACGTTTTAACACTTTGAATGGACCTTTGTACGGTGGTTGAAGAGATTTTCTCACAGAGTCTACGCTAACCCATACGTAAGAGCATGTATATAGGTTTTTATCCTTATAGGTTGCTATATTAGTTGGTCTCGCGACGAATGGTTGAAGCTTTGCCATCTGTTCTTTAAGTCTGTCTACAAAGTTGGCAGAATCAGTGACTTCGTCACTGGTGGAATGAGTGATTAGTTCACCAGTGAGGGTGAGGCTTTTGCCGAAAACCATTTCAGCTGAACTGCTGTTGAAGTCGGCCTTAGGAGTTGAACGGATGCCTAACAAGACGAGTGGTAACATCTCGGCCCTATGGTTAGAATTGTCGCAAGCTTTAATTGCTCCTTTTAATTGTCTATGGAAGCGTTCGACCATTCCATTTGCGATTGGGTGATAGGCAGTGGTTCTGATCCTGTGGGCACCTTGTATTTGACCTAGTTGCTTGAAAAGTCGAGACTCAAATTGTGCACCCCTGTCAGTTGTTATACAGGTAGGAACACCAAACATGGAAATCCATCTAGCTACAAAGGTTTTTGCAATTGTTTCTGCTTCGATGTTAGGAATTGGGATTGCTTCAGGCCAGCGTGTGAATCTGTCAATGATTGTTAACATGTAAGCACAGCCATTGGATGGTAGTATGGGACCAACAATGTCAATGTGTACATGGCTAAAACGTGAGTCGGGTTCTTTAAAGGTTGACAGTTGAGACTTTGTGTGGCGGTGACTTTTGGATCGTTGGCACGCTAAGCATGTTCTAGCCCAATTCCTCACATCTCGGTTAATGCCGGACCATACAAATCTTTTAGTGATAAGTTTTTGGTTAGCACGGATACCGGGGTGAGATAATGAATGCAGAGTGTCAAAAACCTTCCTACGGAATTTGAGTGGGACATACGGTCTAGCTATGCCGGTAGATACGTCACAAGTGATTGTTTTGTCTGATGTGTGGGATGGCAGTTTTTGGAATTTGAGGAATGGTGATTTCTTTAGATTTTCTAACTCAATGTCACCTTCTTGTTCATCAGCGATCTCATCGAAATCTATCTTAGAGGCTGGTACATTAAAAGCATCGATGGAGCTGCGCGACAGGGTATCTGCAACTACATTATCCTTTCCCTTTACATAACACAAGTTAGTGGTATATTGGGAAATATAGTCGAGATGTCTGATTTCGCGCGGTGAATATTTGTCAAGGTCGGCATTGAATGCATGCGTCAACGGTTTGTGGTCTGTGAAAACAGAGAAGTTTTGGCCTTCTAGCATGTGTCGGAAATGGCGAATGCTTAAATAGACTGCCAACAGTTCCTTGCCAAAAGCACTGTATCTAGTCTCGGCGGGCTGGAGTCTTTTTGAGAAGAATGCAAGAGGTTGCCAATTGGAATTTACAAATTGATGGAACACGCCACCTACTGCCGCATTAGATGCGTCTGTCGTAAGACAAAGTTGTGCGTTGGGGCACGGGTGAAACAACATTGTAACATTGATTAGTGCTGATTTGCTTTCTTCAAAGGCTTTGAGCTCGAGGTCTGAAAACTGTATGACTTTCTTCTGATCTTTACCTTTCAAAATATCGGTAAGTGGTTGTACAATACTAGCGCAGGATGGAATTAATCGCCGGTAGAAATTGATCAATCCCACATATCTTCGTAGCTGTCGCAATGAATTTGGAACTGGAAATTCCTTAATGGCTTTAACTTTGTTTGGTAGGGGGGTGATGCCGTCTGCGCTTACGTAGTGCCCCAGAAATTCAACACTTGTGGCTCCGAAAACACACTTAGTTGGGTTGATAACTACTCCAAAATCATCTAGTCTTTGGAACAGTATTTGAACATGTTTATGATGTTATTCTGGGGAATTACTGGCAATGAGCAGGTCATCTAAGTAGGCATAAACAAAAATGCAGTCCGCGTAGTACTTCGTCTATGAATCTTTGAAATGTCTGAGCGGCATTCCGAAGACCGAATGGCATTTTTACGAACTCAAACAATCCAAATGGTGTAGTTATAGCCGTCTTTGGAATATCGCTAGGCTCAACTGGAATCTGATAATATGCTTTAACCAGGTCGATTTTGGAGAAAATCGTTTTTCCATTCAATGATAAGGTGAAATCATGAATATGTGGAATCGGATACTGGTCGGGAATGGTGTGACTGTTGAGAGCGCGGTAATCGCCGCAAGGTCTCCAATCGCCAGTCTTTTTCGGCACCATGTGCAATGGGGAAGCCCAACTACTTTGAAACGGCCGAATAATACCCACTTCGAGCATATGGTCAAATTCCTGTTTAGCGACTTTTAAGCGGTCTGGCGCTAGACGACGCGGTCTTGCACTGACAGGTGGACCTTTAGTACAAATTAGAGCACGGGCCATGGCTACATTTTTGTCTTCTGCATGGTGTACAAATGGGGTGGGCATGATTTTGGTATGATTTTACAGAAAAAAATCCAAGAAATGTTCAGTTACTTTTCACACGCAAGATTTGGGTACATTAATTAGTAATATTGTTTTTTTCTAAATTTTTTAATGTGCAAAATACATCGCTCAGCCTCGTACGCACATTAGCCAATCAGAAGACGTATTCTATTGATCATCGTCAATTGGCCAATCACAATCGCGGTTGTGGACGGTGGTTCGGTATATCGCGTCGAGACAACATGGCGGCTTCGAGTGAGGAAGATGTTTCGTCTTCGAGTGACGAAAATACACATGAAATATCGTGTTTTTTGTGCATTTTCCCGTCCTCAAAGTGCAGAATAACGGCGTTCTCTGGTGAAACATGGACACGGTTCCTAGAGTATGTCATCAAATGGAAAGATTAGGATGGTCCTCAAGCACACATTGCGAGTGATTTTGCCACCGAAAACTCGGCAGCAGTACCAATACCACAACACGGGGGATTCCACACAACTTGCTATGCACGATTTACAGATTGTCAGCGGTAAACTGAAGTTTTACTGTCGAAATTTCGATAACAAAACTCAAACTCTGTCGTCGTTGTTGTCCATGTCATGTCATGGGCCCAACCATGCCAATGTCTATAAAACGGGAGTAAACCTTGCTGATAAACCCCTAATAATCTTGGGCATGATTTCAGTAAATTCAAGGGCACAAGGATTCATAATAAACTTCCAGGCTGACTAGTCTAGGGTTGTGTTTTCATGGTTAGGCCTATCTTGTTATAAATTAAAGAACATGAAGAGTGAGTGGTCCTTTACCATGGCCATATATTATGTGATGTAGAAGGCCCACATGTACACGTAGGGGGTAGGCCTATGTCTTCTTTTTTTTAATCTCAGTCAGAGAAATACCAGGTTTTGTTACCCTAACAGGAAAGAGCTCCATCCGTATACAAAGTTCTCTTATTTCTAATGATTTATCAACCCAGAGAAATCAATTAGACCTACTAAGCAGTAAGCTACTTGAACATGTACATGTGTACATGTCCTAGAAGTCAATTTCGGCAGAGAGAAAATACAAGTGTTTTTATAGAAGACACTTAGAATTTCTCAAATGCTGGTCAACTCGTACACCCCGGTTCATACGGTGACCAACTCATGCGTTGACCAACTTGTACGCCGACAAACTCGTACGCTGACAAACTCATACGGCGACAAACTCGTAAACCATGATAATAACTGCCTATATTTCAATTTCAGCTTATCCTTTTGCATAGATTAGGGGGGCTACTTTATAACATTGTTTTTGAAAATTTTTCAGGTGTTTACAAAAGGAGTCTTCAAGCAGACCCAGATATACCAGACCCTGAGAATCATGGATGGAAGATGGAAGATGGGGAGCTGACCATCAACTGGATGAGCCTTCCTCCTGCACCGGACAGTGTAATGGAACTAGCATATTGTACTGGTAACTGTAAAAAAAAAAGTCAATGCGGGGATGCAGGCATTTGCACATGTCTGCAAAACAATGTCCCATGCACAGATCTATGCAAATGTGCCAGAGGTAATTGTAGTAACGTCACTGGACACAATGAGATTGATGATAGTGAAGATGATCATGACTCTGATGATGAAGGTAGTGATAATGAAGAGGATGACCCTGTTACAGATACTGTGAGACTATAATGAGTTACTTGTCTAAGGTGTGAAATTTCACCATAGACTACAAATGTTCAGTTGGATTGATATGTGGGTGTGGTCCAATGAAAACATGTATGCTTTTTTAAAGGTATGTAATGTTATGAAAAGGAGGGTTAACCGCCATCAGGTTCCTTCCTGTAGGACCATTTTGAAAACCGTGATTTCAAAATATTCTCACATTTGTAGACATACAGTACATGTATATAGATGAAAAAGTAAATTCTTTTTAGACCATCTCACAGTTGTGGAATTTCCAACATGTAAGTTTTGTGTGACCTTATCTGGTGTGAGCTACATGTATATAACAAAGCTACAGCATGATTGGAAACATCTAACTTGTCCAAAGGTTCACTGATGTCAGTTGCTTGTGGTTGCTGTGCATGCACCTTTAGGGAGTCAAGCCTTCGGACGAGTGACTCTTCCAATTAGTTGGCCCTTTATCTGTGTAATGATAAAACCTGAAAAGCTTGATCATCTATCAATATGACAAAAATGTGTTATCTTAAATGATCAATTACTCACAATTTTAATATTCTCTGGCTGAGGGATCTAAAGCTTTACTTTGGAATCGAGTTCTTAAAACTGTTAATAGATGTAATATATTCGTCAAGATTGTTCCTGGAGTCATGTGGATAGCACTACTTCTTGTAACAGATTTAAAGGATGCAAAGTTAAATTTGAGTACCCACTAGAAATAATTTTATTTGTACATGAATCCTGTTCACTATTCAATTGTGAAATTTCCTGATTAAGCAGAACAACTTTCTTCAAATGACTTCTAGAATGGACATTTGAAACAAATTAAGCTCTTTTCATATAAAGGACGTGACCACTGGTTCTGCATAAAATTTGTAGATAGAAGGAAGCCATATGCGCATCTTTCTGTGGAGTACATCAAAATAATAGTTAACTCTTGTTGTGGGTACAAGCAAATTGTATGAGAGAAAGACGATATGAGTTTTATTATTGGTGTACATTTTCACATGTTTACAGTGTATTTTGCAACTCCATACAATGCATGTACATTCAGAACCTTTAACAAATAATACTACTGTATATATAACTAGTACCTCCTTATATCAACTCAAGACTAAGCCAAAGTCAATTACATTAAGTCTTCAGATATTGTGACATCTTACATTTATTTTAATATAAATTCAGTGCATCAATGGTTTTATCAGAATTGTCATTGTCATCCTTCGTAAACTACTGCCTTGCTAATGTTGCATTCATACCTCATAATCTTGTTTTCGAGGTTTAAGATTCATAGAAATGAGAAACCATTAAACTTTAGCCACAGTATACCTGTTGGGGAGAGGGAAAAACAAAGTTTCAGAATGGTACAAATTATAAACTAAATCTTGGCAACCAGCTGAAACTAGCATAGATAGAGCAACTGACATTGTAGGGTATCTACCTGGCATTTTATGACGTCACTTGATGGTGATCATGTTATCGTGGGTTTTTAATTTTTTTTATTCACTTGCAATTGATGCTCCAAGCAAGTTTTGACTTGTTCTCATGCTTGTTTTTAATTCTTCTTTAAAATCAGTTGTTTGATATTTTTTGTGGGTACATACATGTATAAACCAGCAAGAACCTTTATTAATCACATAAAACATGAACTACACGTTACTTGCACCTTTGTTGGCTTGTTATGTCAAGTATAACCGATAACTCCTTTGAGCGTGAACAAAATGTATTGCAAATGGAGGATTTGGGATTATTATGGTTAATAAATAAGTGTACATTAATTATTTTCTATTAAATTGCATTCATTTTGTGTTATTTGACTTGTAATTTATTTTTATTTAATAACGTGTAGTTGGTGTATATTGCGGGTTTGGGCGAGCGGTTCTCAGTAGTGTGCAACATTACCACTTGTGAAAAGTAATATGTTGTTCCTGGTACTATGGGCTTTCATTTCCTACCCTTTTTCCCCCAACCCAGATATAGACCACTGAATCAAAAAACTAAAGGCATATTGAGCCCATGGTCTAAATGTGGTGTGTTACATTGTGTTTAACGTGGGCTACAGAATATCGAGGCTTTGTTATATTGGGATAATGGCTTAACAATGCATGGAACTCCGATTTACTAGCATCAATGCTAAACGACGGGCTAGGTGTGGGGTTTGATGAATGAAAACCGGGAATTGATAATGACGTAGTCGAGTCGACAAGCCTGCAGTGTTTAATGTCTACTAGCAATGCAAAGTGGTTCAGAAAATCTGCGCCTAATATAGGTTGGCTAACATCAGCTAAAATGAAGATCCTTAGAAAGGTTCGCCTTAAACCCAAATTAAGCGTCATGGATTTTTCACCGAAAGTCATGATTGGTGTTTTATTGGCCGCTTGGAGGGTGAATTCAGGTATTCTCTTATCAGAAGATGAAGCAGGGAAAACACTTACATCGGCGCCGGTATCAACCAAAGACTTTGTGCCTGTAGATTTGTCTGCAACGCTCATGCGACGACTTACATGCGATTTGCCATACAATTCCGCCGTGTCTAATTGTTGGCGTTGGCGTTTTCCTGCTGCCGTGAATATGAGCAGGGCGGGTTACATTTCCTTGCATTATCGCCGTACCGCCAGTGGTACCAGCAATGTTCATCTTCATGGGATGAAGTTGAGGGTACTGGGGACCGAGAACTACAGGTCTCTAAAACGACTTCTGCGGTAATTGCTGCTAGGTCTGGATCGAGTTTGTGTTCTGCCGCGGATCTGGCTTGCTAGTGAGTCGACGCGCTGTGGTTTTCTAACACGGTACGTAGTTCGGACATTTCGGTTGGACTACTACCGGTAATGCTACTGGCTGCTGCGACTGATGCAACGGGGCTAATCGCGGGTGTAACTTCGAGAATTCTATCTGCCACTGTTGCTAGCTGATCGATAGAAGCTGTATCACTTTTGGGCGCTAGAATGAGTTGCGCGTTTGTGGGTTAACCAATCTTTAGGAAATTAAATTGAATTACCTTTATCGTGTTTCCCTGTTTGTCTGGCATTTATTGTTAATATCTTTTCTAAAGTTCATGTACTGAGTGTAGTTTTTTTTGTTTTCAATATCCGCGTATTTTGATGATGTTCTTTTAATTTGTTTTGTGATGCTGTGCGTTTTATGGACATACTCCGATTTGTTTTCTTACTTAAAAAATGTATATCTCTATAAATGTTTTTTTTTTTTAACTTGTTTAATGTTGTAACCAACGTGCAATTCAGCTGATGGCTGCAATACGTGTGGCAATAAACCAATAATAATAATAATAATAATAAATAGACGCTGCAAAAACAACTGTTTCAGAAAGCTCTCTTCTAGCGTGTGATCACCTAGCAGTTGACGCATGCGGCGCAATAGTTGGGAAGGCTTACGGTCACCGAGCTCTTCAGCAATCAACAGTTGGCGTAGGCGCTTTTGCTCTGAGGCTGAAGTACGGTTAATTAGTTCTTCTTTCAAAGTGTCATAAGGCTGCTCGCCCGGGGGTTGTAACAGTAGGTCTTTAACTTCAAGAGCTATTTCTGGCTGCAATGAAGCAACGACATATGTGTATTTCGTTTGCTGCTGTGTAATATTACACGTTGAAAATTGCGCTTTTATCTGAGCGAACCAGACACGCGGGTCATTGGGCCAAAATGGGGGCAATTTGAGACCGACTGCGAAGTGTTGTGGACCTGGTTCAGCTGAGGTTTAGGGTTTTTCTTCTCCATAAAGCATGTTTGTAGACGACGGCGTGAATGACTAGGCACGCAATTCAACAAGTAGAGACTGATTATCTATTTCAAAAGACAATAACAATTCGCGGAACCACCTCCTTTTCAGATCTGACTTGGCATGCAAGCCGTCATAAAGGCCAGAAAAATCGTTACGCAACGCGGTATTGTACCGACCCGATTTCGATTTTCTTTTGCTTGGCTTTCTCACGGACGTGTGCCACGATAGTGTGCGGGTGGAAATGCCTGTTTGTATTTCGCTATTCAATGCACGTATTCGCAGATTAACTTGATCCAATAACAAGTCAATGCGTGTCTGGCTACTTTGCAATTCGTCTTCGGATAAAATGGGCGACGAGAGTCGTTTGCTTGCCTGAAATTTGGTGAACGAGAGTGTCGGAATAGTGACAACAGAAACAATAGTAGATTGCCTGAATGCTTTGACTTGATGTGTAAACAGCAAATTCCGCGAGTAAGCCGTCTGCAGACAAATCGGATTTCTTTAAAACCTTAGAAGAATGCCGAGATGAAACAAATTCAGTGAGGTCATTAATACCAGCAGCTTACTTAATTATCGTAAAATCAAATTCACTGTAAGATTGCAACTTTGCAAGGGTTGGTTGAATCAGGTCGCCGATCTTCGCACCTCTAACAATAATGATATCTAAATTTAGGTTACTGGGCGAAGGTTGTGAGTAATGATCAAAAGAAAAGGCTCTCGAATCAGCAACAAGTAAATGATGGGTTTGGCTAGGCATTAGTCTTTGAAAAATCACGTCAGGGTCACCAATTTGTAGCTGTGGCTACTATTATGTTGCCTAACCAGAAATGTTTAAATATAAGGGCTACTTTGCCCGGGAATCAGAATTAAGTCTTGGCAGAATTTATGCCGGAATAAATAAGAAACCAAAGGAAAATTATCCGCCTGGGATTGTGGTTAAACTAATTTAATTAAACAAAACTGAAGCTTGCTAGCTTTTAAGGTGAAGCCAGCGACCGAGTCGCGTCCCCGTGTCTTACCCTTAGCTGTTTACTACTGCCAAAAGGACCAACACGGAAACGCGAACAACGGTACGTTGGGCAGTACAAAGTTGATTGAAAGAAAGCTCAGGAGGGCACGTCTGTAGCTCGACAAGGTGAACTGGAGAGTGAGGCACACAGTGAGTGTACACAGCATTCGGTTCACGTAGGCGGAGCAAGGAGTATTGTTATTTAAATTCTCTGATGGTCTGCTGCCTCGGTGTGGTCGCTACAGATTCTTTCTGAAAGGCTAAAATAATATTGTTACATTGATTATTTCAATAAAGGTCAACATATAGAGGTCTTCTTACAAATCATGAATCATTAACAGCCAACATACCTGAAATTAGTATGTCCTCTGTAAGACTAAGAGTATCAGCCACAGCCAAGATTAGATCACCATGCAATTAGTCATCTCAAGGGTTGACATCGCCCTGCTGAGTGTGTCCAGTCACCGTGTATCCCGATGACTAGATGACCATCTGGTGAGTAGTTGCCATGGTTTGACATGGCCGGCAGTGGCCATGCATGGTTTGATGGCTCTGCTGAGTGTCATTGTGATGACCCCATGATGGTTGTGCATGGCTTGACATACATCTGTATGTGAAGTACATTAAAATTAACCTTCTTTAAAATTACCATTTGTGACACTAAACTGTGTTCAACGTATCAGTATTGATTGAAACCCCGATCTTTTCAGGTACAACGCAAGCTCTAAATAAACATGCACTTTATATTGATACTTTGACTTAATTCATTGACATGTATGACAACCTCTGTAAAATGCATATCATAGTGATACAAACACCTTATTATATACCCTAACTTCTTTCAATTCCAAGTTCAACTCGTATCTCTAAACCTCTAAATATGTTCATCTTTAAATACCAGTTCATTGCCATATACAACAATTTGCATAGACAACATCACATATTGATATAAGCACCTTACTATGTATTTATTTCCTCACTACATGTATGTATTCTTTCAATTTGATGTTCAATGCATATATCTCTTGATAAATATATTTACTTATCATGCTTTTGGTAAAAGTCAATCATGCCATCTAGATTCTATATTTAAATAATATTTCAAGTAAATTGATTTCAGTGTTGTAGTCGAGACCTGGAAGTCCAAGACCAACCGAGACCTGGCTCGAGGGGGAGACCAAGACCAAGACCTTTAAGGTCGAAACAAAGACCGAGACCTGATGCCCCGAGACCGAGAGACCTTGTGTGAAATATAATAAAAGAATTAAAAAAGAATTACAAACACATGTATCATGTGCAACAATGGGAGATGCAACTTTTATTGGAAATTATGACAGCTTCCTTGAAGACCCAAAACATTACTTAGGTTAATTAACTTTCTTAATGAACCTTCATTACACTTCAGGAACATAAGAATTGTCAGTATATCAGAAAACAACCGTGCCCGATGTGGCCTAATGATAATCCTAGCCCTGCTAACAATTCTTTCAACTGAGTCGGAAAATTTCAGGCACTGACAAGACTTTGAATGGCAGTTGCAGTAGTTCAAGGGTTGGGAGTTTCTTCTCCATATCCTGCCAAAATTGTATGGCACTTAATGTCAGGTGCAAGCTCTGCTACCTCTTTGCGATACCTAGCATTTTGCTAACTTGTTCCCAGACATGAAATAAGCGTGCAGGTTTACATGTTAAGTATTGGCATGTGTTCACTGACAGAAAAACGATGTTGTACCATATACATGTACGTCTACTGTACATTCATGACAACAGAAATACTACTCTACAGTGCTACCTGTAGTATCTCAAGTCGAGCAGAGTGTATTATTTTGCACAATGAGTGCAAGTTCGCATTACAGTACAATATTACTGGTCTCTGTGACCAGCAATATTGCAAGACCACAGGGGGGGGGGGGGGGGGGGGGGGGTGATGGGTGTTGGGGGGAGACCGAGACCAGACCGAGACCACAGGTTGGGGAGACCGAGACCGAGACCAGGAAAAAGTGGTCTCGAGACCTACAACTCTGATTGACGTACATAGAAAACATCACATATTGATAGTGATACAAACAACTTCATGATAACTGTAATAAGTAGGAATTACAGTTGCACATACTAATTCTATATTTCTTACATATACATGATCAATCAATGTCCCATTCTCTGTTGTTGCATCTGTCACGCATTGTTTATATCCATGCTCACACATTAATTTCTCAATTTGTGTATGTTTCAAAATATCTTCAATAAAATCACCCATTACAATACATCTGTTAGTTACTTTATTAAGTTCATTAAGTAGATGTTTTATGTTGGTAATAAAGTCAATCATGGAATATGATGCAGGACGATAAATTGTCACCAGGGAATATGACACTTCACAAATACTTGTATTGCAATATACTCCAAGTTGTGTACAGGTAACATCAGTCTACTGAATGTCTTGTTCCTTCTACCATACACAGCAACACCTCCATGACACTGTTTGCTTAACATGCGAGTAACTATGCAATAATTATTATATGATGCACTTCTGACTTGATGATAGCATTTAAATTCACTTAATTCTGTCTCGCAGTCAAACGCATTATCATTCCATGTTTCGGTCTGACAAATAAAATCTGCTGACATCATATCAATATTACATTCTAGGTCTTTAAAATGTTCTTGTAATCCCTGGATATTATGCATCATGATTACAGTGCCATTTGGTGGTAATGTTCTTACAATTAGATTCTTTAATAGATTCCATCATATTACTCAATGAATCCTTCACTGTTTTATTGCAATAAAGAAACCTTTCATTAAACCCTTCAATCACAAGTCCATTAAGAGATGTTACTCTGCTTAGTGCAACATATGCTTGACCTGCTGAAAATGATTTTTCAAATGATACCAAGGATCCTAAATACACAAGATAGGACACTGCCTATCTGTTTGTACAGGGCGTAGTGAAACAGCCACGACGTTTATTTTTCGGCCAATGGGGAATAGCGCCGCTTACGTTGGGCAAGTAAAGGTGTGTTGGAAACTATGCAGGCGTGTCGCAAAAATATACGCAAATTCAATAATTCTGATTTAAATCTACAGTGTGTCCCCAAAAAAACGATACCCATTTAAAACAAATCACGTGAAGAAAATGTATGCTTTCAGCCTTTCGTTTTTTTGCCTATTGTATTTAATATCTCTCCCTGGCCATGTTTTGACCAAACCTCAATGTTATCCATCCATGCATCACTGAGCAATTACATATTGTCTGAAAAAGTTCATTTTCCTGTCATTACAATGACGGTTACACTGCGAATCTACCCTCAACGTGGCCTCCCGCATTCGCTACACACAGTTCCGATCGCCGCAATATCTGGCGCATTGCTCTTATGATGGTATGTCTTGGAATTTGCCTGGCTTCGGCAGTGATACGCTGCTGTAGCATCTGGATACTTTGAGGTGGTGTCAGAAAAACCCTGCTTTTGAGATATCCCCAAAGGAAAAAGTCGCAAGGCGTAAGATCAGGTGACCTTTTGGGCCATTCTCTGTCGTGACCAATGGCAATTACTCTGTGTCTGAAAAGTTCCCTCAAACGTTCTCTCACGATGATACGCCGATGAGCAGGCGCTCCGTCCTGCACCCACCACAAACGTCGAAATGCACCATTTTGTTGAATCACAAAATGTTCAGCTAGAGCTGGCACTATCCGCTCATTTAGCATCTGAAGATATGCTTCCCCATTGATGTTGGCATCAAAGAAGTATGGACCAATCAATTGTCCATTGCCACACAATCCTATCCATACTGATGTCTTCTGACGGGAATCAGGACGTATGTACTGATGCTGCAATGGTGGATGGCCTCTTGGAGCATAACATCGGACATTTCTTGTTGAAACAGTCCCGCATAGGTGAAAGGCTGCTTCTTCACCACCCACAAGAGTTCGTATGAAATTGTTCGGTCGTTGTAGCAGCCAATGACAGAAGTTGACCCTTCTTTCAAAATCACGCGGGAGCAGCTGATGCCTTATTTGAAGGCAGTATGGGTGCCATCTGAGGTCAAGGCGTGTTATCCTGTTGAATGTTGACTTGGGTAATCTGGTAGCATTTCGCCTTGCGCTTGAATTTGGATTATCTGTTAACACTGCCTGAACCGGATTGATATTTTCCACCAACCTCCCTGTTCTCTGACGACCTGAATGTCTTTTATTACGGTTTTCGCTAGTGCCATGTTGACGATTTATGTAATTTCTTAAAACTGTGCATGTTGGAGGCGCTCTTTCTGGAAATTGTTGTTGAAAGCGATTAATGACATCCTGTGGACTTCTTGTTTCGGCATAATTCAGCACCATAAATGTGCGTTGCTCAGTGGTGAACTGCACCATGCTGACGACGAATGTTGATCTGAAAGTGGTCGCGAAGATTACACCTTGCTTACATAACAAGATTATTGATCAACAGGCATTAGCCAATCAGGAAATCTAGACTGTGCAATACCCATTGTAATGACAGCAAAGTGGACATTTTCAGACAAAAGATATTTGCTCAGTGATGCATGGATGGATTACATTGAGGTTTGGTCAAAACATGCCCAGGGAGATATTGAATACAATAGGCCAAAAAACGAATGGCTGAAAACATACACTTTCTTCCCATATTGTTTTTAAAATGGGTATCGTTTTTTTTGGGACACAATGTATATGAATGGCATTAGAATAATAAAAGCTGGCCTACAGAAATAACGGAGAATTCGGAAATTCATTTTATTCCATTGCCCTCGAAAGATTGATTAATAAAGTCTGCCTTGAGTTAGAATTTAATGTGGTTCGAAAATGGGCCTGAAAATAAAATTAATTAAATGAAAATAAACGAAAGGGAAAGAAACTGAGCTTAGAAATGATTAATAATGGAAGGACTAAAACTTCATCATGAAAATTTAGAAACCTCCCACAGAGCATCATGGACAAACTAAAAGTATCACCCTTGTAGCTTTATACTGTAATGTCCATAAAAAATATTGTCATTAAATAGCAACTCAGAAATGACTCCTGCCAAGACATTATTTTCTTCAGTCAATGCAATTTAATCTTGATTCCACCTCATATACCATTTAAAAAATGTGTCACAACTTCCACTTCCTGTAAAAATCAAGTTCAATCATCGACAACACATAGAGGAAATTATGACAAATCTTTAGTGCCTCTTGTTTATACAGTAGTAAAATATTTTGTTCAAGGGTGAATAAAATGACTGGTGATCTGTACATGGAAATGGAACTACTTTTAAGTTTTTGATGATTTACTATTTCCTCAATTCAAAGGAAACAATCATGTTAGAATTTAACCTGACAGCAGGAAAATGGCAAATATATGCACTTTTTTATGCAGATACATGTGATATTTTTTCTTTTTCCCTTGCTCTTTCCTTTGCTTTCAGTCTTTCTTTTCACCAGGGCCCTGTTGTAGAATTTCACTGCAGCGTGTAATCTGAATCTTACAAGAAAAGAAACAAAGTTCATTTCTTGCTCTTTATTACACAAATGCAAGCAGCAGTCAGTTTTGCATGTAGCAGAGAAAATCCTTTCTACAATTCGTTTGCCAATTGCTTGGACATGAAAAAAGCTATTAAAGCATTTGACAAATACTTTCTCACAAACATCAACAAATCTAACAAGCTTTTCACTTGGCACTTTTAACCCTCCAAAGTCGGATCGATCAGTAGAGTAAGCCTTGAAACTCAACAGCAGCTGAGATGGGTCGTCCATTCTTGTAGTGTTACTAAGAAGTGCATTTGTGCAAATTTGGCACTGATGTTTTGCTAGTGTTTTTCTTGCCAAATATCCTGCAACGTAGACAATTACATTCATTTGAAGTTGGTCTGTTTTTCTTCAGTTACATCACACAAAAGGACCTGAAACTGGTCATCAAATTGCTCCATTGGTGTTGTGTTCATGTTTCCAGAATAGCAACCACCAGGTGTCCAACCGAGGAAAGTTGAATCATCTTCCTCACAGTTTTGATTACCCAATGGAACCATCATTTTGCTGCACATTACTTGCTTCAAGGCTGCCCTAAATTCATTAGCTGATGGGTTATCTTTGTTTCCTCCCCTACCCCCTTATGATAGAAAACATATTTTCAAGACAGTCCTGATTTAACCTGTTTGTGAGGAGGAATTTGAATGGTCCATTGGTAACAAGCTCATCAAACAACTGAACAGTCGCACTTATTGTGAGAATCCAACCATTAATACAGGAAATTTTTCTAGTTGACCCATCTTTGATTTTCCATTCTTTTATCCATTGTATGCAATCTTTCCAGAATTGTACATGTGGGAATCCAACTCTTTGAACCCCTTAAACATCTGGAATTAAAAGAGCCAAAGAATTTGTCCATTTTGTCCAAAAACTCAGCAGTGTAGACTGCTTCAGATGGCAATTTCCCAAGAGATGAATTTGTCAGTATTCCAGATGCTACACTGTGACTCATTAGTTGGGAGGCCAGACAAACCCTCATTTTACTGAAGGGAGGGAGTTCAATGTGCTTTGATTTAAGCTTTGGTGCCATCCTGAGAGGAAGAGTGGAATCATGCTTATAAAACTCAACAATATAGTTCCACTTCATGTCCTTCAACCACAAAGATATGCTGATGTAAATTGTTCCTGACACTTTTGAGAAGGTGTGGAGGATCGAACATTAGATACACCTTGTTTGTGCTTCCATCCTCTGTCTTCAATTCAATGTATGGTTTGTCTGCACATACACCTAGTTCATTGAACATTTTTTGGTTATTGCTACCCTGGTCTCCAATTACTTTCACATTGTAACCAGCAGTTTGAAGTTTTTGAAGACACTCCAGAAGGAGCACCTTCTGTGTGCTACCTGGGGTTGATCCATCAGAAAGAAAATAGCCCACAGGTTGTTTCCATTTTGAACTAAGGCCCCTTACCATAAAGGCAAGTGCCTGAGTGGCCAGGTTTTTTGTCCTTCTCAGTGATCCAAAGTCTTCCATTCCTTCTACAATATCTTTATGGGTGTCATAGTACAGACCAGCCTTCAGGCTCATTTCATCCAGGGTTAAAACACAAACTCTTTCTCTTTCAGACATGTTTTTAGCTTTTTGCTTTAGAATCTCAAAACTAGTATCATTGAATCCTGGTTGAACTTATACTTTCTCTAACCATCTTCTCAAGGATCGGTCACTTGGTAGGGTAAAAAGCTTGGTCTTGCGACAAAACCTATATGCTGCAGGGCTCTGGTAGTTCAAAGCAAAGGCCAAACGTTTGTCATTATTTGTGTAACGTCTACCTTTGATTCTTCTTTTCCCAATCCGCAGCTGACTTGCAAAAAAGTGCAGTGCAGTCTCATCTAAGAATTTTGCAGCATCCTTCACAATGTTTTCAACTGAACCAGATACACTGGTTTACACTTCGAAAAAGGCGCATGCGTAATAGTGCCTCGCTCTGAAGTCGCGATCAAAACCGCCGAAGTGTAAACCCGCGTATTGTCTTCGACAATGGACGGGTTTACACTTCGAAAAGTGCGCATGTGTGGAAGTGCCTCGTTTTGAAGTTGCGATCAAAATCTAAGATGGCAGCCGAAGTGTATTTGTTTTTCAACTTTTCTAAGTTTGCCCTCAGTAGTCTTATTTTACTTTTGAGCCTATGTATTTTAACTCTGTCAATAGACTTTATAAGATTGCAGGTCTGCGAAGCATATGCAGTTCTTGAAGATGAAGGTGTGATCACTGAAAACAAAAGAACAAAAAATATCGCCATATAGCATAAAAACATAGCTAATTCAAGTAATTACAAGTTTGGAATGAATCTAGGTGCAAACACATTTTGAAATGTTGTTGAAATAGTGAGTAGCGATAGGACACAAATTTCAGGTCAATATCATGGTTTGACTGTCATTTTGCATTTCCTTCTGACAACAGAATGGTGTAAATAAAAAGGCAGCTTAAGAGCACTTATTGGGGAGTAATATTAACATTAAAATGTTACCAGGTTGACTCTGTGTAGGCTCTGCCTCTGACTGTTCATCAACGATTGGTTCTGAAGTGTCAAAGTTGTCAGGTTCATGTAGTGCCAAAACCTCATCACTGGGAGCTGAATTATGGTCTGGTATTTGATGTGTGTACTGTCGCAGGCCGGACTCTTACGCCAGCCCACTCAGACCAAAAAGAAAGAAATAGCTCAAACGGACAGGAATGATATCAAAGGACAAAGTCGTTACAATGCAAGAAATTAAATATTTAATTCAACAATTAAAGAAAAACAAAGATAATATACATTGGTTTGGTTTCAATAATTTACGGGTCCCAACTTTAGAACATAGTAGGAATTCTCAGCACAAGTCAATTGTATAAATGGCTACAACTCGTATATATACGGGCTGTTCGCGGATTCTGCTTAGCATAAATTAAATAGTCCACAGCTCAGTTCAGTACAATATGAGTTCGCCACAGCTCTGTTTAGTACAATATAAGTTTCTTGAGACGCGACAACAACAGGCGAATACTGGAATTAAGTAGTATGGAACATCATGGATTTAGAGCGACATCATCAGGACGTCAGTACACATTGGTAGCGGTTAGAACCCCGACATGGTAGCAGTGACTCGATTGATTCAGAGGGGCAGTGGCCGTCATCAAACGGCTCATCGGCCGTACGGGATTACGGGAAGCCCTGTGAATACAAGGCAGTAAGGTGCATCTAAGAACACGGTCCCATGTTTTTATAAAAATTGGCAAACACAAATATACTCAAAAGTATTTGTATCGAGATAACACAGTAGACAATCTATTCCATATCTTCAGTTTCTAATAAATTCGCACTATTTTTGGAAGTATGCTTTCTCAAGTCATAGCAGATCAATTAAATGCACAGTCCTTAGTTTCAACGAAATAGAGTCGGCGTAACTAGCTTTACACATTATTTAGCAGATTTTCAATTTGCAACACAAGTATAGAATATTATTCATGCACAATTCACATATTATTTAATTGAAAAATCAACTTACGAGGCCTTCGGCTTCGTCCGAGCCTATCCTAGGGTCTGGCGTTCCCGGGAGAATGCGGTGCGGTGTACACAAGTGGGCCTCAATCGCCCATTCGCGGAACTTTAAACGCCCCTCTCAACAGGGTACATGTACTAATAGGGAACTTTGTCTGTCCGGCAAAAGCCCTCGGCGACCCCCCGACACGACAGCCTCAGCGCTGAAGGTTCTCACAGACCGCTGGCGAACACCCAACCCGGCGAGACACACTCACTCCGGCTCCCGCACCGCAAAACTCAACTCCCAAAAAGGTGGGCGAGGGTTTTATACTCCCCGGAACGGCCAGTGCCCCCATTAACCCCATTTCTTGTGTTGCGCATTCCGGAATTCCCGGAACGCACTTGCCCGTAGCTGGGGCATTAGTATTCCGTTCACGGACACACGAACAAAAGAATTACCTTAACAAGGGGCAACTCAACTTCTCAACTTAAAGGAATAATTTCAACTCTGCTTGCGACAATCACTCCCCCCTAAGGAAATTATTACCCTTATCATTATTTACAATCTCTGTTCTACTGACAATCTCTGTCATTACTCAGAATTAGTTTACTCCGGTCACCTTATTATTACTTGTATTTACAATTTGTTACCAATTTGACTGATATTGGGCCGTATGCATAAAAAGTAGCAATTGCTTGTACTAGCCTTTTACTTGAATCCGTATGCATAAAATTAAGCCATTGCTTGCAAGCTACAGCTTTTGCTAGCAAGCACAAGCAATAGCTTGCGGGCAGCAAGCAATTGCTTAAAGATAAGCAATTGCTTAAAAAACGTATGCATAAAACGAATCTTTTGCTTGCTCTTATGAGCAATTGCTTACGTTTTTTGAAGCTCCGTCATACCAGCTTGAGCTCTTGCTTAATATGATGTTTGGGTTTAGTCATCACGTTCATGATCGTAAGAGAAACCCCGAAGTTGTACAGGAGTAGAATAAATCGAGAAGAAATGGCTCCAGCGACCTATCAGAATTTATTCTGTTTGTGTTTTGTTTTCGCCATGGTGGAATTTTTTCATGATTTGTTTTTCATCCATCCTTTTGCCAATACTGGTCATGATGGTGGTATTTGCCTGCTGTAGAGCATGTATGAGGGTTTTGCATCCTGTACTGATCATCTACCCACAAACGTCACATATTACGTAACTCGCCTTTGCTCTCCCGTGAATGGTGTTCGCGCCGGCGTGGCGTCCTTATTGTTGAAACCTCAAGCTATTGCTTACTGAAAGCAAGCAAAAGGTTTAACCTAAAGCAAAAGTTTATGCATACGGATTTAAGCAATTGCTTTAGCTTGCTTGGGTCTGGTAGTCGCAGTATGGGCGCGGACGCAAGACGCTGCTTCAACGTAGTGAACGCGTTTTGTTGCGCATTGCCCCATTCCACTTGATTTGGTTGTCCCTTTTTAGTCAAATCTGGGATGGGTGCGGCTATCGCCGCGAAGTTTGGAATAAACTTTCGGTAATAGTTGGCGAGACCAATGAAGGACCTAACTTGTTCCTTTGTTTCAGGTCGTTTTGCGTTCATTACGCGTTCCACCTTATCTGATTGCGGTTTGATAACACCTTGGCCAACGGTGTCGCCTAGAAATTCTATTGTTTCAAATCCCATCTTGCACTTACTAGGCTTAGCAGTAACTCCTGCATCCCGCAACCTAAATAATACCTGCCTTATGATTTGTACATGTTCAGACCAGGTTTCAGTGTAAATTAATACATCATCAATGTAGTGTACAACATTTGTTTGACCATCCACCAACCTTCGCATCATGCGACTGAATACAGCTGGGGCATTTATCATGCCAAACGGCAGAACATTAAACTGATACAGTCCCTCTGCAGTTACAAATGCGGTTTTGGTTTTGTCAGGCTCGGCTTTGGGTATCTGCCAGTAGCCTTTAGTCAAATTCCTACTTTACTATTGATATCTTCTGTGTTGGGAATTGGTTCAGGATCGAATACTGTGATTTTATTGAGTTTTCGATAGTCGATACATTATCGATTAGAGCCATCCGGTTTCTTAACTATTTGCATCGGTGTGGACGTTGAGGGCGACTGATTATTCATCAGTCGTGATTCTGGATCTCCCGTAGCTGGGTGTGCTGTTTACCTGGGTCAGCACGGAAAGGACCTTCATTTCGCTAGAAAGTAACGGATTCCCTCCAGAAATGGGAAGGCGATATGGTACAGTTGATTTGAAGGTGTTCATTACCAATAGAGCTCGGGAAATGCAAGGTAAAAGCGTTTTATCCTGTTTTTATGGTGATAATTTAAGGGTCTTCGGCGATTTGGATATGCCCCGCCCCCTAACTCACCTATAGGGGAGGTTCATGAGTTAGACTTTGTGTTTGTGTCCGTGGACACCAACTGAATTGCTGGTATATATAATGCATGTAGCTGCAAATTATTTTGTTGGAATCTTTCATGGAAATCTTGCATGTCGAAGATCGAAGATCGTCGGAAATCAAGCCAAGGGGGCTGGCGGCCGGGCAGTGTTGGCCGGTTGCATTGGGTATGAAGCCCTGCACTGGTGAACAATAGATGCGCCATTTGGGCATTGTATTGTATATGTGGCAGATCGCAGCGTATTATTGGGTGCATTCGTTTAGCTCCTCCGGGTCAGCCCTTTCTGGGAATGGTCGTGCTATACTGCACAAAACAAGCGAGAGAATGGGGACGAGGTTGACTGGTGTCGACCCGGGGAAGCTAAACGAATGCACCAATTAAAGGTTGCAGTGCGCGCCCATGCCTCTCAGGTCAGGAGCATTCCACCACATAATGAGAGTGGCCATTGTGTTAGCCTACACATTCAATGGACCAGATCGCCAGGGATCGGAGTGCATAAATTATGCAATGTTATGAAGGTCAGTCCACTATAGACGACGTACGTTTCACGGGCCCGTTTAGTTCTGCGCATGCGCAAAATTTTGGGCATTTAAAAAGGTCAACAAACCGTTCATGATTAATGCATGAACGATGCTGCTCAAAAGCCAATCAAGTGCCAGTGTCGTGACCTAGGCATGCCAGTTTTAATGAATGACACATTCTGTTGACCTCTTTCACTTGTTGTAAATCACATTTAGACTTAAAATGAAAAATGTTTTACTTATAATTTTTTAATTACAAAAAACTCATGCAATACACCCTAAAACACGAAATCGCAAAATACTGGATTTTTATGACGTATATTTACAAATTGGAAGTTTTCTCGGCAAAAAATTATATTCTATTTTGTTGGAGAGACTATCCAACGGCTATTTCATGTATATTTGAAATGCTCGAAATATTTTTGTCGGAGGTGCTTGCCCCCGAAGTCTCGCATTTTTCTCAGTCATTTTCGGACATTTCTGAAAAAATTTTCTCCAAAAAGTGAACACGTGACGTACGTAATCTTTGTTACGTACATTATTGAACATGTCAGCAATAAATATGTTGCACATACTGAACATAAGGCATAATTGTAGGACTTGGGTACGACTTTATTTGATGAAAATGACGATCTTCAACTGAATCAAGCAGACTCAACGTGGCCTACCCTCAAGGATCTGGACGACCGGAAGTCCAGCTGCATGCCATGCACAGTGCAAGTATGCTTGTCGTAAGTAGTGGGTAAGTTCCGTCATAAATAACACTGAGTAGGCCTACATGTACACCTTCAACCTTTCTCAGTTCTGATTTAGTGCTTTATGTGACTGTTTTGTAACCCTAATATTTATTTATTTCATTTTTTATTTATTATAAAAACCAAAAAATGGAATGTAAACAACATGAAAGAAAGAAAGCACAAAATAATGGCAACAAATATTCATGTTAAAGCAATAATAATTGCTATTTCTTTCCTTCGGTTTTATTCGTCAATTTGGGTTTCTCTTGCCACTTTCTGCCTCTGTTAATTGGATCCAGGAATGGTCTCTACTTCTAGTTTTTTTCTTTTGGATCTTTTTCTTCAGCTGGAACCCAGCACATTGAATCCAATGGGATACCATCACTGCCTTCAGAATGGAAAGGTCATCACTCAGGTCTCGCGTGCACTCCTTCTCCACCCTGCTCTCCCATGAAGCCAAGTCCTACTTTCCATTTCCTCATGAAGGGGACTGTATGTTCTTCCAGCATGTGGAGCTTAGGCGGACAACTTTCTGATGGAAACTTTTCTCGAAAGTACATGCTGTAGGCAGTGATGTCCAATTCTTTGTATTGAAAGAAGAAAAGCTATGTGAAAGCACAGTACTCTTTAGCAACCTCAAGACATTTTTGAAAGCACATGCATGTTTTATCTTGTACTCACCAAGCTCGTCAATATCTCCATCAGTCATGACAGCAGCAGAATTATACTTGTTATGGCAAGCAGCAAACTTCGAAAACAGTGTACTGTACGTGGAAGAGATTCTTTCTACATTTGTCACAATCTGCGGACATATGGTCTCAGCGAGTTTCACTACTGATGAGGTGAGGATCTTGATGTTCTCCGGCTATTGCCAAAGAAAATACATACAGTAATCAAGGTAAAAATATTGCATTTGTAACATTTGACTTAACAAGTTAAGTGCCTTTTGCATGTAGTGCATGTTCATGTGTGTTTTTACAAAAAAATACTGTACCTTACAACACTTGTGCACATGGTTGCCCACGAAACTGTTTCCGTGGTACGCTTGGCGGCATACTCTCATTTCCTTCAGAGATTTGTCCAGCTGACCTGCCAGAGGTCCTTGGGCAGGTTTTAGGGAGCCTTTTCTGCTCTGCCACAAAACCTTGGATTCGGAAAGCTGAAATATCATAAATAATTTAAATTATTATGCTCATCTTTGTAATCATTGGCATGCTGAATAAAACGTTATTCTCAACTTACCAATCTGTCTCTTTCTGCCAGACTATCAGCATGTGTTTCAACGAGAAACTGCACGTTAGGGTCAGATGGCTCTGTCTGCGGGCAAGTGCTGTGAGCTGCGACATCAACGCATGACTGTTGTTCTCAAACACCTGTGCCTGTGATTCAGCATGCCTCGCCTGGTGAGTGTTTTGCACAAGTTTTTTGAAGTTTTCAGAAAACAACTCAGCATGATCTTCTAGCTGTTTGGATGTCATCTCAGAGCTCATCTCCATGTCAAGCTCATGACAGGCAGACTCAAAGCTTTTGAAATGCTTTAGGAATAGCCCCAAGCTGATATGGAGCCCTGGAATGCAAACCTATGGAGAAAAAGGAATAATTTTAGCATTTTGTTTGAATATTGTATATATTTTATTGTCAGTTATATACAAAACACACCGCCGTGTACTTCATAATTAATTTAACTTACCTGGGATAAAGGCACTCGCATCAGTGGTTCTCGAACCACATTTCCATGCAGTTTGGCCTTGGATTGTATGCTGCCAATGGCTTGAAATGCCTTCAAGCACCTGTCTAACGTCTCAAGAGTTCGTGGGACACTTTCCTTCTTCCTGTTTTCTTTCCTCTCTTGCATTTCTGTATGTGATGTTTCACACCACAAACAACAGTGATGACCTGTGACCAACATTTATTTTTGTTAATTTTTTAAACATATTTAGTTCAATTATTTATTATTTTTAATGTGGTTTAAATGAATGGAAATACCCATAAAGCTAGTACATTATATACATACCAGTTGGTCCAGTAAGTCCATATATTTTAGTTAGGTACTCGTAGTCACCGAAGACAAACAATCGGAACTTGAAGTCTCTGAGCAAGAAAGAGTTTGAAAAAATTATCAATCATGCTAACGTAGAAAATACATTCTTTTGTCTTCTCAGGTTAAGAAAAAGAACATTGCAAGACCTACCTCCATGTTGAAGTCATCAACTCAGCCACTTGTGCTTTGAAGCGTTTGAGCCCAGTGTCAAGGTTTTGCTGGTTGTCAGTTGCCTCAAATGCGCAGACAACGATGGTATGGCGTGGAGCATTGGGATGTTCAACATTGGCAATCTGCACCATCTGCTTAAAAGTTCGACCACCTTTGTCGCCCCCTACTTTTATCCAAACTTCATCTTTTGGGATGAGGCCGCCATGCCATGTCAACTGTCCAGTCCTGGATAAAACAAGTTTTTAAATGTAAATAGCAATGGCTCTACATGTACATATCAATGTAATCATTACAATTGCTATGTGTAAGACTAAGGGTAAAATTTTAAGTTACTCCATCTTACTTATCATACTCGTCCAGTTGTTGGTGAACCTTCGAAATCAGAGACTTCACTTCTACACAGGGGATATCTTTTGTCATTGTACCCCCATTGATTTCATCGGCAACCTTCATGGGTAGATATTCACAATGAATGTTGTCTCCGATGATAGATTTTTGTTGTTGTCGCATTTTTCGTTCACTTTCTGTTGTTACACCATATTGATGAAGCCACCTGTATAAAATGATAACACACGTAAATGATTTCAGTGTTTAAAAAGATGCCTCAAATTAATCAAACTTCATAGATAAAAAGAAAACCACAAGCATTCAAGCACTACCTTTTAAGTTTTCTGTTTTTTGTCCATGAAAACCCCAGATGGGTCTTCATGGACAAAGCAGCATTTTCTTGAACTGGCTTTGAGACAGGGGTTTTCTCCGAGTCATGACCCCCAAGAACAGTTTTCACTGTGTCCAGTGCACTTGCTCTTCTTTTTAAGGTCGTGGATGAGGCAGCAGGGGTCTCAATCCTTGCATGTGGCAAACAAACTGCTACCAATGGCTGTAAATTAAAAAAAAAAAAAAATAGATTTTGAAAATATTATTTTGTACAAATTGTGCAATAGTTAAAGAACTTAATTTTATATACACATAACATGAATTTGAATTTTAGTCTATATTGAACTATAAATGAACTGAAAGATTTATGGAGTAATATATAGTTTTGTAAAATACATTTTAACTTATTTTTGTACCTGGCCACCTGTTTTGAATGTCGCTGTCATGCTGTTTGAAAACTGAAATGTTATTTTGTACAAATTGTGCAATAGTTTAAGAACTTAATTTGATATACAGATAACATGAATTTGAATTTAAGTGTAATTTTAAACCACTAATTTTAGTCTATATTGAACTATAAATGAACTGAAGGATTTATGGAGTAATATATAGTTTTGTAAAATACATTATTTAAAATACATTAACTTATTTTTGTACCTGGCCACCTGTTTTGAATGTCGCTGTCATGCTGTTTGACTGATGTAGCTTCGTCTTCAAGATGTGTGTAGCAACTTTCTCCATGTCTTGAGTGATGGGGGATGTCAAAGGTCTATCTAATACCTGTTGCATATCTGTTGGATCTTCATCAACAGCTGGGGGGTCATCAGGACGTTTTGGGGGTCTTCCTGAGCCTCTCTTTCGCTTGACTGGTCTTCCACCTTTACATTGCTTTTGAAAACTTGTGCAAACATCGCACTGGTCGTTCAAATGCATTGGCCATTGTAGAGCTGTTTGGGGATGTTTTTTGGAGTACCCGGTCTTTGAGAGACATGATTGGCATAGGTGTACATGTATTGGGTGTTGATTTGTATTATCCTGGGAGACATCTAATGAAAATATACTCAGGATTCTTCCATGCATTTGTGGTGTGATCTTTACTTTTGATTTGCCTTTTGCTTTATCTCCTGCACTCATATTACGATTGCCGCAAACACGGCAGAGTGCGTCGAGTGCGGACGCATGCTGATCCATATTATGTTCTCCTGAAATCATTCACATATTAAAAAAAAATATTTCAAGTAAAATAAACTAAACGCTTTAATACAGTTTAATTGTTGGTTTTTGTGTTTTGCTATATGGCTTCTACATTAAAACTTCAGGAAAAAAGTTATACGTCTGCAAATGTTGAGCTTTTGTCATTTTAATTACGTATGATTTAGCATACCATAGCAACCGGATTATCATAATTTTTTTATCTAGAACGATAGATTTATCCACAATTTATTTTTTTTAACGTCATTTCAATATCTTCGTAAACATAATCAACTTACCAAAATGCGTAAAACTTTTCAAAAAGAGCGCTAAAATGGAGTAAAGGTTCGTTGTTTATGTGGGCGTGGCTTGCGTTGTCAAGATCAAACAGCCGTCGATCACGCAGTAACAAACTCGCGCATGCGCACATTTGGAAAACAAAGTGGCTGCACGTTGAATGGGGCTGGATCGTACGTGAGACCTACATAGGAAAAGGCAGAGTGAAACCAACCAGTCCTTCCACACTCGCACCTCAAACTTGCATTTATTGCTGTTAACATTTCTTTCAGTTAATGAGTGTCCAAGATATGCATTGCAGCGTACGTCATAAGTTGACAATATTATTATTAGATGTCAAAACCTCATTCAAATGTAAGAAAAGGCTTTTGACACTGGAAACTTGTCTATTGTTTGGACCAATTCAGCAACTTGGAAGTATTGGGGCATTCATGAAAATGCCACCAGTGGGGCCGTCAATGCCGAGTCCGCGGTTGCCGCGGCCTGGTCAAGAGTTGGTGCTTGGTCTCTCCCAACAAAGGGGGTTGGGGGAGACCGCGGCTTGATCAAGTTAGAGTCGGGTTGGGACCAAGAGGGGATCAAGGTGGGGGGGGGGGGGGGCGGACCAGGGATGCCGCGGCCGCCGGATTTCAGGGGCTGTCAATACAACAAAAGCAGATCGGTAGTTTTTTGAGGATTATAAATCAAAACCCATCAATTGCTGATGGTGCCCATCCGTATAGATTTCAACAAGAAACGTGTATAAATAGGACAAGACTATTGCTGCAGCCCAATCCGAACTTCAATATGCCAGCCGAGAACATCGAGATTTCGTGGGTGACCCAAGCAAGATTTGCTGGCATTGCTGAATGCGTAGCCACAAGCAGGCTAAAAATGTAAAGATGAAGATCTCATCGTTGATGCAGTTGTATCCGTCATGTACAAGTCCGGGTGCTACAACGCAAAAATCATAAGTTTAAATGGTAAGTGTACACTAATCATAATTTCTCATTCAAGTCAGAATGCGTTCTATATTTTATATTTAAAGTCATAATGCAGGAATTGTGATAGGACGGATGCAATGTTATGTTCATAAATAGAATTTGTCATGGAATAAAAACAAACGTGAACTTTTCATCTCACGTCATAATCGGAGACTGTAGAAAACAGTGGAAAACGCTCACGATATCAAAACTGTTTTCTGGTTAAAGAGGTTCAGACAGTATACAACTCATTTTTAATGGAAAATGCTAGAAGTAATAAGTTGCTGCAAACTGCTCTGCCATCAACCAGAAAAATTACCTGAATTTATCTTTCTCGGAGCCACTCCTTCCAAGTTTCCTTGCATTTTCCATGTATAGAAAATTGTACTCATCATTCTTATCATGAATATCATATCATCGCGGACACAGACCAAGCAAAACAACATTTGAAATAGGTTCTTTCATTTCAATGGTTGTGCACATTGACGATATTCCTACTGTTCAAATGTTTCATTGTATATATATTTTAATTTCAAATCCATACAGATACGGAGATCTCAGATGGCTCGGATGATGATGAGCCGCTTATAAACCTCATCAGGTCTAACAGCTCAACATCCCGTAAGAGGAAGTTTGATCTGGTGGATGAAGACATGGAAACCTCCCGATTCCCGCCCACAAGTCAACCACAACCATCTTCGGACACCACGGGCAGCGCTGGTTCAGATGTGGAACCCTCCATCGCCCCGGCTTCAAGTCATCCACCACCGTCATCGAACGACAGCACGGACACCGATGTTCCTGAACCCTCCAGCGCCCCGGCTCCAAGTCAACCAGCACCACCACCGCCATCGGACGACAGCACGGACACCGCTGTTCCTGACCTGCTTGAACCCTCCAGCGCCCAGGCTTCAAGTCAACCACCACCACCACCGCTATCAGACTGCCCGGATGAGACCGATTCGTCACTGACATTTCTGAACAACCTACTTGCACCGCAAGTTGACTTCCAAGACGTGAACATCATGCAACTCAAACTAATGAAGGAGGTTGCCACCTTGAAAGCAGAGTTGGAATTGGTTTCACAGAAGGTGGATAACATGAGAGATGTCTTAGAACAAAATATGTTTGCATTGACTTCGGCCGTGAGCAGTTTGGTAGCGTCAAATCGCGGGGTGGACAGATCACCCGCCAATACACCCGACAGACATCCGTCGTACCTATCACGAGATGGCAGCACTGTTGTGATTGGAGATGGAGTGGTGGCAACTCTTTCAATTGAGAATGGCGCGTACGAAGACGCGTTTTTCAAAAGTTTCACCGGGTCTGGGTTTCTTCTCAAACTCCTGCCACTATTCTACACGGATGAGGAACTATCAACACGGACATACAACGGGAGGATCACTCTTCAAAACTCCCTCCCTGTGACCAAACTTGCACTAGCCAGGGAAAACAGGTTTAAGGCAATCATCCAGCAAGTCGAAAGGGAGTTTCCTGGTAGCACCGGTAGGGCCCTTCGTCAGCTTAGAGATAGCGTAAATAAGAAATGTCGGAAGCTGGCAGAAAAGTTTGTTTGAAGTACGAATATAAAATATTTTTAGCTCAATATTTTTGAAATGTTGCCATACTTTTTGGGAAGTAGCTAAATGTTTTTGAAATGTTGCCATACTTTTTGGGAAGTAGCTAAATATTTTTGAAATGTTGCCATACTTTTTGGGAAGTAGCTAAATGTTTTCATGCTTTTTTGGAAGTTGCTAAATTCTTTTGAAATGTTGCCATACTTTTTTGGAAGTTGCTACATATTTTCAGGTTAATGTTGCCATAATTTATTTGAAGTTGATACCGTGTTTTTGAAATATTGCCATACATTTCCAAGAAGTGGCTATTCAATTCAATTGTGATGTTGAATTACGCTGTAAAATAAATTACTCTTTTAAATTCAGTACTGGGTTTGAAAAACTTTGGGTCTACCAATTTTGTATCTGGTTTAAAATTATAGATGAAAAACATTTATTGTCTTCACAAAATTAACTGTTTTGCTACATTGATACTTTGTATGACTTTGTACTGAGCAACAGTTAAACTGTATTATAATTAGCCTAATGGGAAAGCTACTATCGATTACATAATTATGTTTTCATCTTAAATTGTACAATAACTCATACAATAATAATAACTTGTGCATTGGTATTAGGACATTTCAAAGAAAAATAAATTATGCGCAGGGTCAACAAAATGACTTATGATAAACTCCGTTTGTTGTATGTGATTTACATTATAGTACATGTACAGTGTAATCAAAATTACAAGGTAATTTGAGTTGAATACTTGAAGCTGGTCCATGGATAGCCTAGGGCACATATACATTCTCTTCCTATAAACCCCATATATATCAAGGGTATTAACTCACACAAGAAAAGCATACATTTTCAAAATCGGCTCTTCTGCATCCCTTCGTTTTCAGGTAATTTTCACCTCCTTTTCTTGCGGCATTCGTCGAAGCTAGCTGCAGCGATTCACACCGGCAGTGACATCAATACACGCTGTATGATTGGGTCTTTTATTTTGCCAAACATTTTCGTTAATTGGGCCTTGGTGAGATTGTAGCTGTTTGCTACCTCAGGTTCTTGCCACGCATAGCAGTCGAGGGCTTTGCCGGTGAGGGCGCCAACTAAATGTAACAGTTTATTCTGGTCATCCCATTGACAGCACTTTGCAATTACAGTACATGTATTTCAAATTTAGCGGCAAATGCATGGAAATTAGAGAATCCATCATAGGGCGTGATTTTTGGGACCGACTGGTTTCGGGGGAGGCTTGACCCGGCAGGCACCGGGCCAGAGTCCGTTGCTAGATCTATTGATGGTTAGTGCAAGCTGAGCTGCCAGTGGCATTGTTTACTGTTCCTTTTATTGCCGGCTTTTGTTTGTCGTGAGCCATGGCCATGCTATGAACTGTCAAAGGCTTTTGTCTTGTTGGGCCTTCTCCATTGATTTCAATATGTGTGCCGGTGTGGCGGTCTCAGCTGACTCCCCGTCCCAGCTGTCCCCCTTACTAAATATAGTACCAATACGTCATGCTATCTCTGCGCACAACAACGGTAAAACCGTCCGTTTAAGTGGCGTACTGAGCTGTGGTCGAGCTGTGCATTCCATGCTTCACAACACAACAGGTGTTTTCCTTCTTTTGAAGGCCACGCATTGCTTCTGTGATTTATTACAAAATACTAAAGGAAAGGAATGGACACGCTACAAAAACACTAGCTGAACCAGGGGTTTTAACGTAAAGACATGGAGGTCAAGGAAATTAGGGGAGGGGTGAATAAAGGAAGAAACAGAAAGAAGTGGAGAGAATACAGGGATGGGGAAAGAAATGGGGGGGGGGGGGGGGGGTTAATGCTTCGAGGTCAAAAGGTTGAAAGCTGACAGATGGACTAACAGGACTTGGGTAGACATAAACCCATCATAGGATGCAGGACGAAGTGCTATTTGCCTTAAATTGGACCTGCAGACCATTATATAAATTGACGAATATTCGCCAGAGAATGCTCACTCTACGTATCCAACAGAATACTTCATTAAAGTATAACATGTAATTATTGAATTAATAACATCAACTAATCTCTCGCTATATGAGGCACGGTACCGTAGTCATGGGGGGGGGACATCTCAGCAAGGGAGACCAAGGAGACCGTGCACATGTCGGGCTGAACTGTCCCCCTACGTCAGGGGAGACACCTGAGACGGGGAGTCAGCTGAGACCGCCACACCGGGAGTGGTGGGGCTTTTTCACTAATCACTTTAAGCCCTGCAATCTATTATGGCATCGCCCGTTTGTTCGGTTGCAGGTTGCGTAATAGGACTCTGAGTTTGGTGTACGGCTATTGTGGGCTTTTTATCGGGCAACGCAGCCTGCATAGCGGCCTTTCTGACATCTGTGACTGAATCTTTAGGTCTTTAATGGCATTTGTTATTGCATTTGTATTTTCCTGCATTATTTTGCCTAACTCGCCGATTTGCTTAGTAAGGAGTGTTATGGGGTCAACAGTTTCTGTGGCTTTTTTAGATCCCCCCTGCTCAGAACCGTTTGGTGGAAGGGCGGATGGGTTGGCCGTGTACTCAATTGAAATTAGCCCCTTTTCATGTAATTCATTGAGTTTGGTTTGGAGGGCTGGGGACTCATGAAAATCGTCAATAATCACAGTTCCCTTCTTAGTTCTTATTTAAACTATAAGTTCTGCAAACTTCACCCAAATACCCGGTAAAGTAGTGAGTTGTTTTACCGTGGCCTTATTTATGTCAAGTGTCATGGTGGGGCACTCAAAATAATACAAATAATACTACTTGACAAAATGTGGGCGAAAACTGCTATAATTTATACTGGTTAAATACCGAATCACTCGCTTGCTACTGCCAGCGCTACTGTCGGGAGTGATGCACGACAGCTTGACCTGACTGGCAGCACAATATTTTAGTGCTGGAAAAATGCCTTTTTGAGTAAAATACCAAGCTTTTTATATCAAGAACGCATATCGTAGCACGTTGGATTATTATAGCAGAATTCAGTGATAATTATACAATATAAGCTACCACTCGAATGAAGATTTAGCGATATTTTCATAAAATAAAAATGCAAATACAACAATGGCCGGACTTGCCAAAGCAGTATAACGTAGGAATAATTGATCAAATAAAATACAATTGCCGTATAAAAGGCGGGGAGCACACACACTGGAAATTCCTACGTGTGGGTATGCCACGCCATTTATTTAAGCAAAGATTTTCTCGTCCAATATTGACGAAAGTTTGAGTGATTTTAGATAATTTTCTTGAAAATTGCACGCAACAATCCCATCCTCGTCGCCAATGTTGTGGCTGCGGCAAGGAGTTTATCCTAGTAGCAGTCTGTATTAATATTTACCAAGGGCGTCCTCGGCTAGAGGGGTTGAGTCGCGCAGCTGATGTATCTAACAGGGGTGGGACACACTCAATGAGAGGTGACACATGCACAGGTTGGATTCAGGAACACGACTGACTCTGGCTCGGACGCCTGAGAGCTGCAGCGGCCGAGCCATGGTCATGCATGGCTGGTTTATTGCATAACAATAGAGGGCGTAGCTCACTACAACTGTATACAAGTACAGTTTCGGCAATAATACATTCCCCAAGTAATGCATGTGTATTAATTCCCTCACATGAGGGCGCACTTTACAATTCGTACGTTCTCACAACATACAACTCGAAAAAGTTTATTGATTGTATACCTGTTCATAAAACCAACACCGTACTATGTTAATATCGGGTGGTTTTTACAATTTTGCAATTTTTATGTCATCATCATAAGGCCTTAAAAAAAAAAATTGTTGTATTGGCGTAACCCGCCCGACCCAAAAATATGCCCCGACCGTAAACACTTAAAACAAAAAAAAATTAATAAATAAATAAAAATTAATCTGGGGGAAAAAAAAGTATAAAAAAATCGCAAATCTGTATGCAGATTAAAAGCTTAAAAGGAGCAAAAGATGGAAACCAGACTGGTTAAAGTTGTTATGTCATTTTTTGTCTTTATTTGACTCGTCAAATACTGTGATATACAGGGAAAAAAAACATTTAATACAGGTAAAATTTAATTATAAAAAAAAAAAATCCGCCCGCCCTACCCTGCTTTCCAACCCTCCGTTACTCCAATACAACCATTTTTTTATGGCCTAATGTAACAATACACGCGAACAGTTTAGCAATGCGACTCTTTATTAAAAACAAGAAATAAAAAACAACTGTATCGGCCGGCCGTGTATCGGGGTCCCTTGAGTAATCACATGAACCATTACTTTCTTGAGTGGTCGATACAGTATAGATGCTGATAAAGAAGGAACTCACATTCTACAAAGCTATGTACATACAAAGTCAACCGCACATGACATCGTATATGTTTTATTGCCACACACAAAACTCGATCTATACAAAGTCATCAATTGTATAGTATTTTAGTATGTTTCTAAAATTAATGACCATTAATTACCACATATAAAACCGTACGAAATTATTTTATAATTACGATCAGGAACCACCAAATTTGCAGGCGTTATAAAAATCGCATTTTTATTACGTCATGACGACGTCAAGGTATTTTAATCTGTAGAGTATTCATCTATTCTGTATGCTTAAGAATTGTCAAAAAGAAATTCAAACATATCTTGTTTCGTTAACTAGATATCGTTAAAAGAACCCAAATGTTCAATAAATAATCAAAAATCAAAGGATGGCGTCATGATGACGTCATTGTTTGGCATCATCCTGTTTGGCTGCAAGTAGAGGTCACACACAAAGACCTTGCCTAACATTAACCTTTGGTGAAATCATAATTCTAGGTCTTATTACTTTTAAATGAGGAGCCACTTCCTGTTTGACCGGAAGTAGAGGTCGCAGAGGTCAAGCAATGCGTCACAAATGAAAGAGTGCCTAACATTGTCTAATGGTGAAAGAATAATGATCATAGCTCTTACCACTTTTAAATGAGGAGCTTCTTCCTGTTTGACCTGAAGTAGAGGTCAAGCAATGTGTCACAAATGAAAGACGTTGCCTAACATTGTCTATTGGTGAAAGAATTATGATCATAGCTCTTACAACTTTTAAATTAGGAGCTACTTTCTGTTTGACCGGAAGTAGGGGTCACAGAAGTCAAGTAATGTGTCAAAAAGAAAGACCCTGCTTAACAATCACTGTTGGTGAAGGAATCAACTTAATATCTCAAACCGTTGATTTTCTGTTGATTTTTAAAGATTTTGATTATTAAATTCAAATCTCTTGTCACATGACACCTGATGACGTCATAATGACGAAAAGTTTCGGAGCACAACTACCCTATATGGACTTCCTTCAAACCAAGTTTGGTAAAAATCGGCTGTTTAAAAATGTCAAAAGAGCCGCGGACAAAAGTCTATGGTAACTCAAACGACAAGAAAAAGAAACAAGAGATTGTGTCTGTTGAAAACAGAACACAAGGCTTTTGCGTTTCCGCTTTTATTGAAAAAAATTGTCATAACCACATACACACAAAGACAGTTGATTATGATCTTATGTTTTATACCTTTGACGTGAATTGGTCATATTTGTGTCACAAAGAAAGACCTTGCCTAACATCAACTATTGACGAAAGAATCATGATCATAGCTCTGACCACTTTTAAATGAGGAGCTACTTTCTGTTTGACCGGAAGTAGAGGTCACAGAGGTCAAGTAATGTGTCACAATGAAAGACCTTACCTAACATTCACTTTTGGTGAAAGAATCATGATTATAGCTCTTACCACTTTTAAATGAGGTGCTACTTCCTGTTTGACCGGGAGTAGAGGTCACAGAGGTCAAGCAATGTGTCACAAAGAAAGACCCTGCCTAACAATCACTTTTGGTGAAAGAATCAACCTAATATCTCAAAACGTTGATTTTCTTTTGATTTTTAAAGATTTTGATTTTTAAATTCAAATCGCTGGTCACATGACACCTGATGACGTCATGATGATGAAAAGTTTCGGGAAACAACTACCCTATATGGACTTCCTTCAAACCAAGTTTGGTCAAAATTGGCAGTTTAAAAATGACCAAAGTGCCGCGTACAAAATTTGTGTACAAAGTCAATACAAATTGAGGAGAAAAAGAAGAAAAAAAAACTAGAGGTTGTGTCTGTTGAAAACAGAACACATGGCTTTTCCGCATATTATATAGAATATTTCTCAAATTGTATCACATATTTTGTCTGTTTAAGACATGTGGTTTAAAAGTATCAATTATTTCAATGTAGAAAACTATTAATAAGTTTAACCCATTTAGTTGCAGGGTTTATGGAACACATTGCTTGTCATTTAGAATTGTGTCACAAAAAATAACCTTGCCTAACATTGACTTTTGGTGAAAGAATCATGATCAAAGCCCTTACCACTTTTAAAGGAGAAGCTACTTCATGTTTGACCGGAAGTACAGGTCACAGAGGTCAAGCAATGTATCACAAATGAAATACCTTGCTAGCTAACATTGTCTATTGGTGAAAGAATCATGATCCTAGCTCTTACCACTTTAAAATGAGGAGCTACTTCCTGTTTGACCGGAAGTAGAGGTCACAGAGGTCAATTAATGTGTCACAAAGAAAGACCTTGCCTAACATTGTCTTTTGGTGAAAGAATCATGATCGTAGCTTTTACCACTTTTAAATGATGAGCTACTTCCTGTTTGACCGGAAGTAGAGGTCAGAGGTCACGCAATGTAACAAAAATGAAAGACCTTGCCTAACATTGACTTTTGGTGAAAGAATCATGATCTCAGCTCTTACCACTTTTAAATGAGGAGCTACTTCCTGTTTGACCGGAAGTAGAGGTCACAGAGGTCAAGCAATGTGTCACAAATGAAAGACCTTGCCTAATATTGTCTATTGCTGAAAGAATCATGATTCTAGCTCTTAACACTTTCAAATAAGGAGCTACCTCCTGTTTGACCGGAAGTAGAGGTCACAGAGGTCAAACAATGTGTCACAAAGAAAGACCTTACCTAACATTCACTTTTGGTGAAAGAATTATGATCATAGCTCTTACAACTTTTAAATTAGGAGCTACTTCCTGTTTGACCGGAAGTAGGGGTCACAGAGGTCAAGCAATGTGTCAAAAAGAAAGACCCTGCCTAACAATCACTTTTGGTGAAAGAATCAACTTAATACCTCAAACCGTTAATTTTTTGTTGATTTTTAAAGATTTGGATTATTAAATTCAAACCGCTGGTCACATGACACCTGATGACGTCATGATGATGACAAGTTTCGGGACACAACTACCCTATATTGACTTCCTTCAAACAAAGTTTGGTCAAAATCGGCTGTTTAAAAATGACCAAAGTGCCGCGGACAAAAGTCTATGGTACCTCAACGACAAGAAAAAGAAGAAGAAACTAGAGGTTTATGGCTGTTGTGAACAGCACATAAGGCTTTTCCGCATATGATATCAACTGCTTATCAATAAGAATTGTGTCACTAAGAACGACCTTCCCTAACGCTGCCTTTTGTTAAAAGAATCATGATTAAAATGATTACCACTTTAAAATGAGGAGCTACTTCCTGTTTGACCGGAAATAGAGGTCACAGGGGTCAAGCAATGTAAAACAAAAGAAAGACCTTGCCTAACATTAACTTTTGGTGAAAGAATTATGATCATAGCTCTGACCACTTTTAAATGAGGAGCTACTTCCTGTTTGACCGGAAGTAGAGGTCACAGAGGTCAAGCAATGTGTCACAAATGAAAGACATTGCCTAACATTGTCTATTGGTGAAAGAATCATTATCATAGCTCTTACCACTTTTAAATGAGGAGCTACATCCTGTTTGACCGGAAGTAGAGGTCACAGAGGTCAAGTAATGTGTCACAATGAAAGACCTTGCCTAACATTCACTTTTGGTGAAAGAACCATGATCCTAGCTCTTACCACTTTTAAATGAGGAGCTACTTCCTGTTTGACCGGAAGTAGAGGTCACAGAGGTCAAGCAATGTTTCACAAAGAAAGACCCTGCCTAACAATCACTTTTGGTGAAAGAATCAACTTCATATCTCAAACCGTAGATTTTTTGTTGATTTTTAAAGATTTTGATTATTAAATTTGAATTGCTTGTCACATGACACCCGATGACGTCATGATGACGAAAAGTTTCGGGAGACAACTACCCTATATGGACTTCCTTCAAACCAAGTTTGGTCAAAATCGGCTGTTTACAAATGACCAAAGTGGCGCGGAGAATGTCCCTGTGCATTGTCTATGGAAAATCAAAATGGAAGAAGAAGAAGAAGAAGAAACTAGAGGTTGTGTCTGTTGAAAACAGAACACATGGCTTTTCCGCATATGATATAAAATATTTCTCAAATTAAATACACATCGCTGATGTTGTTTGATTCAGCAAGTAAATGATATCGTCTTCGGGAAATGATTTCTCGTTTTAATCAAAAGAGGGCGTTATTCAAAACCGTGCGCTCGGAAAACTGAATCCTGCATTACGGTTGCAGCCAAGTAAATACATGTAGTGGCAAAATGGGTCCGCCGAGCTCATGAATAAAAGTTAATCATTCAATATATTTGAAATAAGAGAGTTGTGAGAGCTATTGAAATGAAGGATTGAAGAAATATGGCACTGGACCTCCTGCCTGGACTCTGGGCTTGCATTTGTGACAATTTTTGACGCAATTGGGTGGGAAAGTGGGTCTATTTCAGCCGCTTTGCAGAGGGATGTTTTTTTGTTTTAATGGCTTCTTTGACTGGAGTGATCCGTACCTTGTTTTAGGGGTGGTCAGCTGAGAATGAGTATAACTCAAAAATTCAACGGTCACCCTACCATAAAATGAAAAAGAAAATGAAAGGTTACATGTTCATCGTCATTGTTCTGTGCAACTTGAACAGCTGTGAGAGTTCTGTATATTTTTTAACGATTTTTGAAGTTTGGGGATTTATCACTGTTGTCCACGGGAGTTTATTTACTTGGGTGCAACCTTACGTACTGAAAACGGTATAAGTAGATTGCTGCGCGTGCGTGGTTGTCTGGTCAAAACACGGGTCAAAATCAGCATTTACGCTGCTTTGCTGGCAACTATGATAAGGAAGTAAATGAAAAAACGGCATATATAATCCAGGCAATCAAACATCTGAACGCGCCTTGTATTTATGTTGTTTAAATTGTATGTTTTATTTAATGACCAATATTTTCACGTACAGAGCAACCTACATGGAGAGCATTTCGATTAAGATTTGGTGCTGGTATTTAATAATATATTAAAGGAATTACGTGCAAACTATGGCAAGTTGTAAACGACGTTTTGTGTCACGCAATCGGACATGTGCATTGTATGTTATAACACAGTGAAATGCATACGTAGACCTACATGTACCCTGTACGTATACGCGTATGGGAAATTGATCGAGCTTTATGTTTTGTACAGGGACCACGTTCACGTAATCTGTGTACAAAGTGAACGGGCTATAAAATATTTTTAAAAAATCATATAAAATCAAGTTTTGACGTCATGATGATGAAAAGTTTCGGGAGACAACTACCCTATATGGACTTCATGCAGACCAAGTTTGGTTACGATCGAGTGTTTAAAAGTGACAAAAGTGGGGTGCAGAAAAAAACGTGTACAAAGTCTATGGGCCACAGAACAAACTCAAATACAATACTAGAGGTTGTGTCTGTTGAAAACAGAACACATGGCTTTTCCGCATATGATATAAATTATTTCAAAAATTAATACACATCGCGTATTTTGTTTTTGGTTTAAAAGTGACCATGTCTCAATGTTGTTTAACCCATTATAGTCGCATGGTTAATGGATCTAGTCCCTAATTGAAGACACTGTCATTCAGTTGGACATATACCATGACATCATTATGATGACGTTGGAGGACCTGGGTGCTTTTGAGGATACATCATTATGCAAATGACACAAAATCATTTTGCGAGTACAAAATAATTAGCGTATACAACATCATAAACAAATACAACATCATTAGCCAATACAAATTCATTTGCAAATAGAAAATCATTTGGCGAACACAAAATCATTTGCGAATACAAAATCATTTATTTCCAGTACGTAATCATTTTGTGTATTCATTTGTCGAAGACGATATCATATGCGAATACGGAAAATTATTTTGTATTCGTTAATAATGATCTTCTTCGACTTTCTTTGAGGCGATATCAGATGCGAATATAAATCATTTGCAAATACTAATTCATATGTGAATACAAAATCATTTTGCGTATTCACATATCGTCTACGACAAATGATTGCGTGAAGATGACATCTTTTGCGAATACGAAATCAATATCGAATACCAATCATTTGGAGAACATGATTGCATGAAACGTATTTGCTTCCATGTAATGAACTTCAGTACTAAACTGATTGCCACGTATAGAAAAACACGCCTACAAGGTCTAGGGGAAAGGACGTGACATTTACTTGTTCATGTGTAAAACTGTATGATCAAATTGCCACGTACAAAAAGACAAAGTCTATGGATCTTTGCAGTTTTCCAATACAACTCTTTCCAAGTATTATATTAAGTTGTACATGAATTTACTTAACACGACCTATAAAATGACGTACAATACTCCTCAACCTACATTGAAAACATTTAGATTAAGATTTTGGATGCTGGTATACGTACGTGCATTGGCAAGATGAAATACGAGTTGTAAGTCACGACATTGTTTTACACAGGGAAAGATTGACGTAGGTACAGTGTTTGAGAATTCCCGAATTCGAGCAACATAATGTTTTGTACATGACCATTAATTTCACGTAAACTGTGTACAAAGTTACAGACCAGTAAATAGGTTCAAATCAGTCCGCAGAGCTCATTAATTTTTTGTATACCCTCAAAATTTTTCTTTATAAGAACATTTTCTGAACCTTACATGGGAATTCCTGTAGAACACAATTAAACAACTTGGTCACTAGAGTTTGGACTTTTACTTTTAAGTTGTTTGGATGAAATCCGACCCTAAATTCGCTCTACTTTTGCATGCAGTGGAGGGATAATCCAGACAAGCCAAAAATACAAGTTTTCGAACGTTAGAGGGCGTCTTACCATTTCTTTTATACGCAGTCGGAAAATTCGAAAGGCTTGCGGCGTGCATTTTCTGGACAAGTCATGCAACGCAGGGCTCCCCAAATGCCTTGAAATGAAATATTTTTAGGGTATACACAAAATGTATGAGCTGGCGAACAGAATTGGGCCTATATGCAAGTCTTGTCCCGGTAATGAAGATGCGCGCATACCGTAAAGTTAGAATTTGCTAGAGATAAAGGAAGCTTACAATTTTCATAAAATCGTAAAAAATTCAATCAAGATGCCGTCGTGTCGCCGTTTCACATTTAGCATCCCGGACACACATACTTAATACCCACTAATTTTCATGACGATCGGACAATGTCTTCATGACGATCGGCCTATCGGCTATTGTGTTACCAAAATCTCATTTTGATGACGTTATGATGACGTCACAGTATTTTGCTCCGAAAATGTTGATCTCTGTTGCACATTTAAGAATTACAAAAAGAATTTTAAAGATACCATCTTTCGTTCACTAGTTATCGTTAAAATAACTTTAATGACCCAAATATTCAATAAATCATAAGAAATCGGAGGATGACGTCATGATGACGTCATTGCAATTTTTTAATATAACACTTCCCGACTTAGACACGTACCAAGTTTCCACTCAGTCGAACCAAGGGTTCGCTCATAATTGGCATGCGAAGTTTGGCCATTTATGGCACTGTCACGTGACCCATGATGACGTCATGATGACGAAATTGTTCGGCACACATCCGCACTATAGGGACTTTGTTTTGACCAAGTTTGGCTGATATTGGCTGTTTAAAACTAAACAAAGTGGGGTGTAGAAAGTCTGTGCACAAGCCTATGACCGAACAAAAATAAAAGCTTTTCGCTTCCGCGAAAAAGCCAAAAAAAAAAACAGAACAAAAACAAAGGGTTTTCGCTGAAGCGGAAAACCCAAAAAAAGAATCAGAACAAAACAATACCTTTTCCGTTGAACACGGAAATTAAAGCCCCAAAATACAGAACAAAAGCAATACCTTTTCCGATTTAAATCGGAAAAGCCACAAAAAAAATCTGAACAAAAACAATACCTTTTCCGATTGAAATCGAAAAAGCCAAATAATTGAAAGTAAAAAGATAAGCTAGAAGGTCCAGATTGCACTGATGTTTAAAATATAAAAAAACATACGATAACGAAATATTGCACATATATCAATAACTTTGAAAAATAGGCTAGGGTAGGGTAGGGGGAGGCGGATACATGGGGAAGGGAGAGTAGGGTGTGGAGGGAAAAGGGGACAACAAGATCCAAGTTTCTTAAGGTAACAGTGAACACACAAAAATATGGACATCAAAGGGATAGAAGGTAAAAAGGTTAATTATTCAATAAGTCAATGTAATATAGAACTCTTTCTAAATCGAGTGGTCCTACAAGGTAATAATGAGATGGAGTTAGTGTTACGTAAATTCCTACCATGAATATTTTTCCTTAGAGGGGGGATAAGGTCTTTTGTCTGACTACAGGTAGACAACTTCAGTGAATATGCTACATTGAATATGCCTACGATTGGAGAGGGTTATTTATTCCACACGCATTAATTGCATCTTTATATGAGTTGTAATTTTTACCAAACATTATCTTACAGGCTCTCTTTTTGCACCTTCTCTAAAGTTTGAATCTGAGCACTAGTAATAGTGGAATTCCACACAACATCCCCGTACTCTAACAAAGGTCTAACATATCATTTATAAACAACTGCCAATTCATCAGTGTTGAAACCAAGTTTCTTCAAAGTTCGCAGCATGTATAAGCGACAATTTGTTTTTAACCATTTAGCTTATCTGCTCATCCCATTTTAAATCATTTTGAATCTTGATGCCTAACATTTTAGCAGAGGACACAAATGTGAGGGGTTTATTGTCAATGGTTAAAGTCGGTTGCGGAGGACTTCTCTTAAAGCAGATTTGAAGTGCCTGGCATTTAGATGGATTTAAAACTAACTTATTTTCCTTGGTCCAACCAACAAAACTATCCAATTCTGTCTGAAGATTGCCCGTTGCAGAACTTGGACAATTTTCAGCCAGTGTTAAATCATCTACATACTTCCAAATATTAACATTGGTGTCTGATGCCGCATCATTGCGGAAAGCCGCCACTCGCTGTTTTGAAGTCAGATAAACTCTGATTGTATCTGACACACTGCTGTCTGTTGGATACAAAATTACAAATCCAAGGGACAATACACGGGTTTACACTTCTAAAAAAGCGCATGCGTGGTAGTGCCTCGTTTCGAAGTCGCGATCAAAACCGCCGAAGTGTAAACCCGTGTATTGTCTTCGACAATGGACGGGCTTACACTTCGGAAAGTGCCCATGAGTGGACGTGCCTCGTTTTGAAGTTGCGATGAAAATCTAAGATGGCTGCCATGGTGTAAACCCGTGTATTGATTCCCGGACACCGGATTTGTTAATAAGGAGAGTATGTTCAATTAGATCAAAGGCCTTTGAAAAGTCTGCCAGGACAACAGTACCCCTAATGTTAGGTAAATCGGCCACACTGTGCAAGAAGTGCATCAGACTAACCAAATAATGTGAAGTACTGACTCCTTTCCCATTACCATACTGGTTGTTATCAATAGTATGGGAAATATCCTTAAGAATCCAGTTAACAACAAAGTCTTCACTGATTTTAGCAAAACCATCCGTCAAGGACACCGGTCTCAACTTCTCAATATTTGCCGGACATTGCTCAGGAATCGGAATAACAATTGCTTTTTCCACTGAACCGGGACGATTCCCTCCTTATATGAGCTATTTAAGATCTCAGTGAATGGAACACTAAGCTCATAGGCAAATTCTTTGAGAAGTCTAGGCGGTATCCCATCAGGACCAGTAGCTTTGGATGCATTCACCTTTTTCAACACATTGTACACATCCCATGGGTACAAATATGGGGGAGGTTTAGGTGCCGGCAAAAAGGCCGGGAACATTGATATATCCAACGGTTCAAGACCTGATGCAACATTGAGAAATTTGTCATTAATGGTATAATAACATCATGATTATTCGCACATACATCTGGGACATGTATACTGAGTTCCTCGTGACTATTTTTCGTCATACTCCTAATCTGTAAATGCTATTTCCTAGGATCGTGTTTCTGAAGATTTCTAACTCTTTCAGCATGATAATTGGTTTTTGCAGTGCTAATTTCTCGTTTAATTTTATTACGTAATGCCCTCCATCTATAAGAATCCACTGCAGCAAATGCACCCTGGCGGGCAGAAATGACTTTCTTTATTTTAGGCGTTATCCATGGTTTGTCAGAATAACATATTTCCGTGGTTGTTGTCGGAAAATGAGAATCAACAGCTTCATTCAGTAAACGGTGAAAGGCATCAGTCTTTTCTTGAACACCTGTGGAGTTGTGCACTTCAGCCCAGTCCTGTCTTTGGATCCAGGTGCCAAAATTATTAATGCCGGAATCTTTTAACGGCCTAACAGTGCGCACCCGGATTTTATTTGGCTTGGGTTTCAGAATAATGCAGTTGTGGTCACTTTTCCTGATAGGAGATACACATAATATTATAGGATCATTATAAAGCTGATCAATATTGGTAATTATCAAATCCAAGGTAGCTTGGGCTCTAGTTGGACATTTGACAACCTGTTTAAAGCTGTTACCCTTCACCAGTATGTCTATTTTTACTCTATTAAAGTCACCTGCTATGATAAAACCAATGTCAGGGTAATTTGTACGTAGAGTGTCAGTGGAATCAATCAAATGTTCAAGAAGTAGATCCTGATGGGGTGAATCCGGTGGAATATAAACAGCACAAACTGCCAAAGCAGACACTCCTTGAGGAAGTCGCTCAGGTCGAAGCATCACCCACAAGCACTCGAGCTCCTCAGGTAAAGTAACATCGTTGATTGATTTATCACTGCTGTGTTTTTTTTATGTAAACAGCCACACCCCCCTCCACGTTGATCTTGACGGGACTTGGAGAACAGGTTATGTTGAGGGAATTCCCAGGCAGATTAGAGTGGAACCACGTCTCATTAATGATGCAGATATCACAGTTATTCATCCTGAAAACAGCTTCAGCTTCTTCTAGTTTGTTGACGAGAGACTGAGCATTGGTCAACAACACAGATGGGACAGATGGCTTGGGTTGGATTGGGAGTCCAGGGCACCTTCATTAATGATGTCAGAACTCTCGGTCTTGGAGCTTTCAGTTCATGGTCCCAAACTGAAGGATAGCAGTTGCTGAGAGAACATAGACTTGTTATTAGGTGTTCGGGTTCATGCCGAACACCTATTGTTATTGTTCGAGTTTTTTTTTAGGTGTGCGGGTTCAAGCCGAACATCTATTGTTATTGTTCGAGTTTTTTTTTTTCGGTGTTCGGGTTCAAGCCGAGCACCTATTGTTATTGTCCGAGTTTTATTAGGTGTTCGGGTTCAAGCAGAACATCTATTGTTATTGTTCGAGTTTTTTTTCCCCTTTTTTTAAAAATATTTTTTTCTTCCCAAATTTGTCTGCAAGACTTCTATATGACTGACAAATTACACGCGTTTTTATGAAAAACTTGGGTGCTCTATAACTTGTAAACCACATGACCTACGATATTGATATTGACATATGTTTCTGAACACGTAAATCTCAACAATTGATAGTATTGTGTACTAATGAACTTCACTTCCGGTGTTACCGGAAGTTGAAGTTTGACTCAAAATAACTCACAAACGGAAGGATTTGGGCACATAAAACCGAGGGGGGCTAAAAGATAGAGCAGTTCTTTGGCTTCCAGAAAATATAAACGATGACGTCATACACACTGTATAGCGCCCTCTACGGTGGATTAAAGATATAACAGTGATTACGTAATCCAAAAGTAAACAACGGATTACCGCCAAATTTAGTGAGTGTGAAGCACTAATGTACCTTGACATGTGTATGTGAAGTTTAAAATCTGTGACGTCATTCAACCAGAAGTTATGTGTTTTTAAAGGAAACACGATGTAATTATTCAAATACTGTTTATTCGGTAATTACATGACGTACATCAAGGCAAATTGCACATTGTTTACATCATACGCATTCAATGATTTTTGAAAATTTTCGGTTGTTTGTAATTAACTACCCGGAAGTTATCGTCATTTTCTATACGCTATCAGTCAGTGTACATACGAATACACTGCACTCAGCATGATCAGTTTTTGTTCAGTCACACAGTTTAAGTGTATTTCAATATGCCACACATGCGTTCCAACAGACATTCTCATAACAGTTCCAGTACGAAATGAGACCCCGAACACCTAGTGGTTGTTCCCACAACCACAATGTCTAGTTTTATTATTATTTTCCCTTTTTTTTTCTTCCCAAGCTTGTCTGCAGGACGACTATATGACAGTTACAAGATATTGAATTGAAACTTGGTGGGAACTTCGGTCATATGATGCCAAGTTGTATTTAGAAGCTTGACGTCATGATAACGTCATCGGGTATCAAATTACACGAGTTTTTAGGAAAAACGTTGGTGCTCTATAACTTGAGAACCACATGACCTACGATTTTGATATTCACATACGTTACTCATCACGTTAATCTTAACAATACACGGGTTTACACCATGGCGGCCATCTTAGATTTTGATCACAACTTCAAAACAAGGCACTATCACGCATGCGCTTTTTTCGAAGTGTAAACCCGTCCATTGTCGAAGACAATACACGGGTTTACACTTCGGCGGTTTTGATCGCGACTTCAAAACGAGGCACTTTCACGCATGCGCTTTTGTCGAAGTGTAAACCCGTGTATTGTTATATTAGTCATGTGTACAAATAACCTCCACTTACCGGAAGTTGAAGTTTAACTGAAAATAACTAAAAAAAGCATTTGGGAAAAAACTCTTGTGGCTAAAAGATAGAGAAGGTCTCGGGCTTTCAGAAAATATAAACGATGACGTCATGCGGGCTATAAAGCGCCCTCTACGGTTGATTAAAGATATACAGTGATTACGTAATTCGAAAGTAAACAATGAATTTCCACTAACTTTGTTAGTTGTGAAGCACTAATGCACTTTGACATGTTTGTAAAATTTGTAAGGGGTGACGTCATTAAACCGGAAGTTATGCTCTTTTATAAGAGAACTTAAGTCATTATTCAAATACTGTTTACGCGGTAATCAAGTGACGTACATTGATAAAAAAATTGCAAGCTGTTTACATTGTACGCATAGAAGGACGTCTGCAAGCTTTGAGTTGTCTGTGATAAACTAACCGGAAGTTTTCGTCAAGACAATATTGCATATTTTAAAGGTGATGTACGCCATTGTAATTTTTGAAATTTCTTTCAAATAATGGAATGAATTGATTCAATGTACGTAATCCCGGACAATAAACGTACCATTTTATGAATTAAACGTTTTAAAACGTTTTAATTTGGTTGTCTGTGATGGCGATATACAATGTGTAATTACATGTTTTTTGTGTGATATATCAACTGCATAACACCCAACGTTCATGCTCCAACGTTTCTCTGTTGGGACTCTATTATATAGTCCGAGTCCCTACAAGAGCGCCCTCTTATGACACTTTTGTAATTACTCAATGCTTGCAAAATCACCGTTGGGAATGATATGTTGCATGTTCTGGCGGCTGCTGTTATAAAATTTACTTTATCCCATCCATCGTGAGAAATCGGACTGAAAGATTGACATTGATTTTCATAACTGACTAGTGTTGTTCAACTCCATGAAATATCATTAGGGAGTAGTACTCATGTCAAAGGATGAATATGGGATTGTTCGAGGACACGTTTGATGAACTGGTCAAGTGGTATTAATATCGGAAAACTGGGTTTAGTTTCAATGTTTGAAAATGACGGAGACAAAATCTAAGGGGGCATATCATTTTATGAGCTAAGGGTTTTAAACAGACATATGACTCAAATGAAAAAGAAACTCAAGATAAATATCTGATGTACAATGATAGCTGAAGTGATTTATTTCTTCCAGACCTCATAAATCAAATTGTTTGAGGAAGTCTTAATGATGAACAAAATTAAATTTTGGTTTATGGATCAGAGCATGGAGGTAGAAAAAGAGAACACAGGGGCCACTAGATTTTCATTTGTGATCCATATAATTTTTTTTCAAAATCATGTTAGTTGCCATTACAATCAACTCAATACCTCATTATTCATTAACATAAAACAATGTTGTCTGAATAAAAAAAATGAACCTTGGCCTTTCAATCATGAGTTAAATCAGACTAATGGTTGATTCAAACAAATAGTTATTATACAAAACTGCTGCAAACTGGTCATCACCCACAATAATGATCTGAATTTATAAAATGCTTGGAGTAAGGAGGGCCTCGATCCTGCGTTTTGATCTTATCAGGATCTTTATCGAGGTGTAACGTTCAATAGGCCCTCCTGACGTTAAGCAATTAGCTATTATAATTTAGTTCACAGAATGAAAAATCTGCCCCATTGTTGAGACTTGAATGTAATATTATACATTGGTTTTTATCAAAGTAATACAGATTCATGGGTAAAAATATCGAGACAGATACAATAACAGTCATTTGTGAAAAAATCAGTCCCATACGGTGCCAACTTTTTGAGAAAACAGTAAAAAAACAGCCAAAGTATTTCCTAATTTTGTTATCTTTTTTTTTCTCTTTTAAAAGATCAAAAAGATTTTTGGTCGTTGTTTTATTAATTTCTGGATAAATACACTATTTCAGGCGGAAAAAAAATTAACGGTATGTTTCTACCACCACTATCGTCATACCATGTAAGTTATACTTAAATCTGTGAACATTTCTGTTTTGGTTTCTTACCAAAGTATTATACTACTTTTAATTCAAATGTATTCACATCACGTCACATAAATGTGAAGATCCAGTTGTGTGATTGTGCTCTTCTTGAAAAAAATTGCACTCAAAGGAAAAGACCTAGTATAAACTGTACTTTTCCGTTGAGTGCAATTTTTTTCAATGGTATGACTTGTTAATATTACAATTTCTATAGAAAAATTAAGCAATGTTTACTATGATAACTGTCCGAAAATACAATGAGTACAACGTAGACACAAATTATGTGAGAACTTCGGTGAATGACCCAACTACAAGCTTTGAATGCTGGATAGTATCTTCCATGTAATGCTTGTGTTATATCAGGGTTATTACTGAAATTCTTAACTGCTCAGAATCTGTGGCATTCAACTTATTTCACATTTTCATGTAGACTATTAAAATTAGTCTATTAAACTACTACTTTGATTTATATATATATTTATATATTGATAATAACAAATATTCTATCCCTACCTAGTATTATACAGGCAAAAATTATGTCAAAACTGGTCTTTTTCACAGGTTTTTGTTCATGCGTGACATGTTGTTTTCTATGTTGTCTTCAGCACATTGATGGTATCATGGAGTTTGAAGCAAAAGTGAAATCTGCATGAAAAATGAAACAAACAAATTAACGACATAGTGACTTTCAATGTTTCTAAACTGAACAAAACAAAATTACTATGAATAACACAATTTTTGGCTGCAATCATCTGAAAGTCATACTGGGTTTTTCGAACTGAGCTATATCATTGTCACTGTCAGTGTCATTTTTATTCATACATGGGCGAGTTGCATCTGTGATGAAATTCACCTTTCATCGTTCACTTCAGAATAACAAGCCAATGAACCAATAGCGTTGATACATTTTACTAAATGGACACTTAACATTTATAAGGTATATTTACCTTATACACACGATGATGACTGGTGCACAGCACAAGCAAGGCACAGGTGTACATCCACAGGTCAAGCAGTCATAAATATTGTTTGAAGTCCGATGAAACTGCTCAGAAATGATAGCAACATCAATGCAAACATTATTCTGGATTGATTGGTGGAAATGTCAATGAAGAAATGGAGGACCTGTCTTGCTTAACATCTGTTGTTACTGCATCGGGACACAGGATACAATGTATGTAATATACGAGGGAGCAGTTCATTCCACATTGATGCACTTCTGCGTACATGTGCAGTTCCATGCAATAGTCACATCAGATGAAACACATTCTTCAAGTTTGAAGCAGTTCAAATATTCCTGTGATCCTTGATATATGGCCATTTCCACAATACAAAGTCACTTCAGTAGAAGATAAGTGCACATGTTGCTGGTCTGTCATACTGTAGTTTAAGCTGGTGATGGCTTCTGCTGCAATAATGGCATAGCAACTAACAGCATGGTGTTCACGGATGTATTTGTTTCACACAATAGAATGGAGTATATTAAAAGTCATGTGTTCAACAAAAGCTTTCACTGTAAATATTACGGTAAATCTGTGATTTTTATCAAACATGTCATGTTACTGAATGCATTTTATCAAGTAGGGATACTCTTCTACTACATGTACAATTAAAATTGGCTTCTTGACAAATTTAAATGAATACAAATGTGTAGGGTCTAAGGACCTTGATTTCATAGTCTACAATCACACTTCAACTTTAATTTGGCAACCACTGGTCTTGTTTTGCCTTGTGGACCTAATTTTCGAAATTCCAATACAGCATGGGGATGTATTACACAGGCGCGGTTCTAGAGCCAATATTTTTGGGAGCTAGAAGAGCCATAATTATTGATATTATTATTTTTTTTTTTTCGGGGGGGGGGGAGGAGGGGGCTAGAAGACCCAATATTTTGGGTTCTTCTAACACTCGCTTCTGCTATGTCTTATTAGGGGTAAAAAAAACATGCACCTATAGCCCACATAATGCGTTTTTTATGTCATTGGCGTTTAATAACTGAAAAGATCCAGTAATTTCAAGACTTGTGTTTTTCAATTGCATTTGGGGGGGGGGGGGGGGCAAGACAACACATTTTGGGGGCTCAAGACCCCCCTAGCCCCCCCACGTAGAACCGCGTCTGGTATTACATTTCCTGTTTAATATCATGGTTCCTTTATGGTAATACGTGTAAGCATAACATGTGCTACACATGTTAAATTACACGAATGAGTTTACAAAAATCCATTATGCATATTATAAAGATTACACGGATTTTCAGGCTTGAAATTTGGTTGTTCAGGGGTATTAAAACATGTCAAAATTCTGAAGGCTACTTTAGAAACAATAAGAACTGAAACAACAAAACACGCCATTTCAGAAATGGCTACCCAGCCCACAGATCTTTTGTTTTGAAAAAAAATATTTCCATTGAATTTCCCTTTGACAGTGCCACGTAACCAATTTTGTTTTGCAAACAAGGGCAATATGCACAGTAGGTACCACCACTAGTGTCCATTGCACAAATCACATCAACTACCCTGCATGTACATTATCAGTCAGTGTATGAATACAGCAATCAGTATTCGTCAATTTAGATTATTTGTACATGGAAATGAAGGGCGACTGATCTCATGTTTTGTCCTTGATTGTCTCAAGTGAAACTTTCTTTTAATTTGTTACTAAATCTTTAACTGAACTATAACTTTCACTTAACATGATGTAAATACAGATAAGTTACATGCCAACTGATCCCATATCTCATACATGTCATAATTTCTAACATCAACAAAATCTTTAGTAAATTTGAACGACAATTTATCGTGTACCACATATGTGACATGTGGAAGATGACATGCGTGTCATTATGTACATAAATTATAGTTATCTTCCGTATTAACCGTTATCATAAACCATTGATAATAAATTCAATGTATGATGCAAAAAATCATCTGGACATGTCCACAGAACTTCTTGCGAACTGACGTGGTGTGTGATCTAAAAACAGTAACTGGGGAATATACAATGTCCCCAGAACACTTCGGTCCTGTTTGTCAGGAGCGGCGATCATTGATCTGGCAAGCAAAAGCTGCTCTGCGGGATCACGTTTTTGCGTATCATGCCAGTGACGTGGATTTGCAAGATCAAATATGGTGACCAAGATCTGCTGCGAAACAAACTGGCCCTAAATAAATCAGATTACTTGCCATACAAGTGTTACATACTGTTCTCATCGTGACTAGCGTCAAGATGATAACAGTATGTATGGCAAGTACTGTTATCATCCTGACTGGTTAAAAACTGTTATCATCCTGACTGGTTACATACTGTTATCATCCTGACTGGTTACATACTGTTATCATCCTGACTGGTTACATACTGTTATCATCCTGACTGGTTACATACTGTTATCATCCTGACTGGTTACATACTGTTATCATCCTGACTGGTTACATACTGTTATCATCCTGACTGGTTACATACTGTTATCATCCTGACTGGTTACATACTGTTATCATCCTGACTGGTTACATACTGTTATCATCCTGACTGGTTACATACTGTTATCATCCTGACTGGTTACATACTGTTATCATCCTGACTGGTTACATACTGTTATCATCCTGACTGGTTACATACTGTTATCATCCTGACTGGTTACATACTGTTATCATCCTGACTGGTTACATACTGTTATCATCCTGACTGGTTACATACTGTTATCATCCTGACTGGTTACATACTGTTATCATCCTGACTGGTTACATACTGTTATCATCCTGACTGGTTACATACTGTTATCATCCTGACTGGTTACATACTGTTATCATCCTGACTGGTTACATACTGTTATCATCCTGACTGGTTACATACTGTTATCATCCTGACTGGTTACATACTGTTATCATCCTGACTGGTTACATACTGTTATCATCCTGACTGGTTACATACTGTTATCTAGGCTTGGGCGATTCCACGCTGGAATCGATGAGAATCGATTCCAAATTTGGAATCGGAATCGCGATTCCATTTTTTCCGGAACCGATTCCGTGAATTTTTCGATTTTGTGTTTTTGAGTTTCGATTCCAAAATGCGCCGAGCGATTCTTGGGTCGTTCGATCATTGAACCAACGATGAATGAAACGATTACATTCTTCCAAGAAATGAATCCTGGCTGATTAACACATCACAGAACCTATAAACTGCGTGCGGCACCGTCTCTTTTGTCGAATTTGCACGATCAATTGATGCATAGCTCTGTAGGATTAGTTGGAAAAGTTTATAAAACATGCGACAACGATCGTTGCATGCAGCGACGTATTAAAATATGTAAGATTCTGGTCTCAATCTACGTGCATGTTCGTTCCGGAATCTTGCGTTGATTTGGTGCCGGCAACCTTACAGAATATTCAGTCAGAGTTGATGACTTTCTCAGCATGACAAGTCACATTTCTTACCGCGAATCTGCTCTGAAGCCGGCCGAAACCCACGGTACCGAGCGCAACTTGACTGCACCAAACACACGTACGTTGTACATGTCATACAAGAACGCTTGCACTTCCGGCCCAATTGCAAATTTGCCACTGTGTACTTCGCTGGTGCACGTTTGTATGCTTTGAATGGTGCGGCGCGGTTACCAATCTTTGAATTTTCTTGATGCAATGCTGCTGCATGGGCCGGGCCGCGTATTTTTTGTTTACACCAAACTCACCGGCTTTTCGATTTTTTATTCAATGTAACGACTGGTAAATGCGTCTACGCTCACTCCCAAACCCCCCGCGGTGCCGGAGAATGTATAATAAACCTATACTACACCACAGTGCGCGAAATTGAAAGCACCACTGATGACAGTAGTATAAAGTACAGTAGTAGTAGGCCTAGTAATATAGTATAGTAGTACGCGTACGAGCTAGCTACAATACAAGTTAATACAAGTTACCCTGCTTCGTCAACAAGGACCCCTTTTTCTCCCAAAGTTTTGTCCCAGACTGTATTGTTACACTCTAACATTAAGATGGATGATGTCGACGAATACATGGACGACGACTCTGAGGTGATTGAGGATTCCCTTCATGATCAAGTTGCTGTTGAAAACTGTAACATCCCTACTGAATTGAAGGTAGGTACAGTACCTAGTATTAATATATTATTATTACTTAGGCTTATAATCCTTATAGTCTTGGGCAGCTCGACTTAATAGGTAGGCCTACCTCAGCTTTAGGGCAACTATGGTCACTCTTGTGGCTTCACAATTGTCAACTTGTTAAGGCAAATGTTAGCAATATTTATTTATTTTAATCTAGAGACGGAGTAATCCTTGGGTTAGACTGTTTGTGTAAAATTCCGAATTTCTTGCATTTCTTGAAATTTCATGCTTGACTTGAAAGTCAAGTCTTTGACCAAATAAGTTCTCACTGTTGCCGTTTATGGTAGGTGACTTGATTATTCCATAGCCTAGATTAACCACTCTGAGAGAAAAGTATCAAAGAAAGAGTGCGTTTCCCAAAAGTTTTTAAAATGATTGACCCCCCATTATGTGAAAATAAACAGGATCATTCATTTGTGATGATTTATTTGGATACATAATTGAAAAGCAACCTTGATTTGATTTTTGTCTTGCAGGCTGTTCTGCCAGATGGCTACAATTACATCGTGTCTGACTTTATTGTGAAGGAGACAGGGTTTGATGCCAAACTTAAGATAGATGGCGAGGATGCTGAAAAGTGGAAATCTAACTTTTCAGAGGCATCGAAGTGTACCTAGAGGGTACATAGAACGCACCTTAGATCTGGAAAATATGTTCTGTTCAAGGTATTTGTTTACTTTTTGAACTCTGCATGTTCAAGTAAATTACATGAAATGTTTATATTTTTTAAATGTAGATCTATTATTGACCTACTACATTAGACTGACTCGATAAATGAACTTGATAATGCATGGTGTTAGCATCAATATGAAAACAATGATCGCCAATAAATCCACATGAAATAGAGTTTGAGATGTTATGCTTAAATGTGTGTTTCAGTTGCAGCTCTGTATGGACATTCTTCTTCCATTTGGGTATTATGTTGTTATTTGTAGTTGTCCAATTCCATTTTCTTTTATAGAAGGACTACAGATGTCATCATGGTCAGCAGAGGAAACTCAAAGAAGGAAAATCTCGGCACAGCAAGGACGTAGGGTGCTCGTCCAGTCTTCATATTACCGTGCGGAGATCAACGATATCTAGAGGGAGGATGAGCAGGTAATACTTTTCCAATTGAAACACATTCTATCTGTACATAAGTGAACAATATCATGAGGAGACATACCCCTCTACAAACTCCAGCCTTTTCAAAAACACTTTTTGATTGTTTACCTTAGAATCAGAACACAGTAACATTATCTGGTTTCATGGTTAATCTCTTGAGGCATTTCTCCCAACCACAGGCATGCAGAGAGCCCAATCTTGCCTTGTTTACTTCCTGCCATTTAATTAGGTCACAAGGAGGTTTTGCATGGTCTCATAAAAATCTATAAATCTAGAAATATTTTTCGAAGAAATTATGGTAACATACTGGAAAAAAAACAAATATATTGGTCACAATATATTCCAACGAGAAAGGATTGGGAAGGCCCACTTGTCAGTCAGTCAAGAGATAATCCAGCTTGCGGTTGGGCTAGTTTGGTCCCAGGAGATTACTGGTTGCATAAGTATTCTCTACTCGTAAACATGGTTAAATTTGTGAATCCCTTTTTCAGAGTTTGGATGATTTTTAAAGTAATTTTTTATTTTAAAGTCAAGTGCAGTTTTTGTAATATAAGTTGCAACTCTAAAGTTCCATGGCCTCCTAAGACAGGCTTGCCTTTTAGTATTTTTATACAAATAATTTGTTTACCCACTCATAAATTTATCCATCCTCATTTATTGTGTATTAAAGTGTCCTATAACATGTAGTGTCAAGAGAAATAGGAAGAAATCATTAAAGTTCTCTAACCGTAAATTGTAACAAGTACCATAAGCATTTAAAATTACTTTTATCCAAGCAATTTATTTATAAGTTTTCCAAGGTGTGTGGTAATTTCTGATTATGCGTATATGTGTTGCCCCAAATCAACTACAGATTCTAAAAGTCTATTTTTAAATAGGGTTTCATTTTTATCACTGAAGGAATCAACAAGCATTGCCATTTAATCATCATATTCTGTGTCTGTTTCAGCATCTCAATCTGATGACCTTGTGGCAGAGGTCCACAACATTTTTTCTGAGATGGAAGTTATGCTTAAGAACGACCCTGACACATTTGCAGAGCCCTTTAAAGCCATGCTGCAGTCTCACAGGAGGCTTAAGACTCATAGCAGTGTCGCATCGGCCATCAGAATGTATGGGAGATACAGTGGCATCAACCTCGCCAAGCGAAAGGTAAAGCCCAACGTAGGTATCTTAAGAACTTCTGGACCTAGCATTGGCGTGCAGCCGACAGCCATTGCTTGCAGAAAAGGCACTGTTGGGGGAGGAGGAGGAACTTGTCCTCTGGTAGGCCTACAAAGCAGGCAGCAGTGCAGGAGCACAATTATAATAAAGTACGCACATCGCACACATCGCAGTCCTCAGGGTGTCCTCATAGACCAAAATGCGTGACCAATTATCTTGCAGTTTCGTGACGCATATCACGGACCTACACAAATCCAACACAAAGATGGAATAAAGTGTGTCTTAAATCCAACTTAGTAAATCCCCAGTTGAATTGGTACCCAGTTTTCAGGAAAATTGAGATTTAAAATTCATAACAAATGCTGACGTCATCGCAAAAAAATTGTAGCGAATCAACGCAGCCGTTACAAAACGAATGGGTACTCGACCAATAGAACACGTTGATAAAGTGAGCGTTCGGTTGCAGTGAACAACAATGTCGGATTAGTCTTCCTATAAGCCTCCCAACTCCTCCCACTTGAAATTATTCATGGAGGGAGGGAAGCAAGTTGCATACAATTGGTAGGATTACATGCCATACAGAAGTCCCATTGAAATGTGCACAGTTGGCACAATTTGACCAATAGAGGGCTGTATTTTAAATGGATATTTCAAATGCTAATATCATGAAAACTGGGGACAACTGAGATTGGGGATTTTTGTCCCTTCAATCTATGTACTATCGACTAACAAACAAAACTATTTCCACATAGACCCACGATTTGCGCCACGGAAATCTTTCTTTGGAGCACATATTGCAGGCACGCCCCATGGTCTATCAAAGGAAACGTCCTGCAGCTCCTCACAATTTAAGCCATGCTATTACAATGTGCCAATCTCTTGGCAAAACACACAGTAAGACATAAATTTTGCATAATTGTTCACATAATGTTTCCTGCTTAGCATAGGCGTCACTTCATCACTATGTCTTACTGTGAGTTTTGCCAAGAGATTGGCACATTGTAAACAGATATTAGGAAAAAGGTGATAAAAGCCATGTGATGCGTGTTGCTGGTAGCAACGTTTCGGCTGCTGGTACTGCTAGCCTTTATCAGGCAACTGAAGAACTGGATGCTGTGATGTCAGTTATATCCTGTGGGGCGGGATTCGGGTTCACAATGTGAACGATGTCCGCCGGATTGTCCTGTCCATGTATTGTGAACATGGACGCTGACCGCCAGAGCCACACGGAGAACACGCCCCCTGCTGACCGCAGAGTGACCCGTATGACGTCTGCTGGAGTGACCTGTCCACAGTCCACTGATCCGAATCCCGCCCTATAGGATATGACGGACACCGTAGCATCCAGTTGTTCAGTTGCCTGATGAAGGGTAGCAGTACACCAGCAGCCGAAACGTTGCTACCAGCAACATGACATCGCATGACTTTGATCACCGTTTTCCTTATCTAGTAATTAAACCTTGTGTTTTACTTTGTGAAAACGAAAAACTATGTAAACGTTAATACGTTTCACGAAGTAACATGTGCGCATAAAAACATAGGTGCACAACTCGTAAACATTAATATTGCACAACAAACAACATGCTAAAAATATACATTGAGTTGAGTTATGGCGGCAATGAGAGTGTGCTTAGATTATTATTAACAAGTCTGTTTAAGTATGGAACTGTACTTTTTTTGTAAAGATTAGTTTTTACGTGTCATTTCAAGAAGGATTTTTTCGACCTGAGATTCATACATTGAACTTTTTGATTGGACAAACCATTGGTTAAATTTATTTGAAATGTATGAATGATTATAAAGCAAATTTGGTACAAAGCTTGGCTCTTCTACCTACTAGATAAAGGTTCCAGACCCAGAGTGGTTAATGCATGATCATAATTATTTACTTTTTACCTAAAATGATACGAGATATTCTTTTTTGAATGTTTTCTATTTGATCAGAAAGAATGCAGGAAATACCCAATTGCCCTAATGGTGTTGCATATTCCACAATGGGTCGGATAAAACCCTTATATACAGCAACAACTTCATCATTAGTAAGACCATTATTATTTAATTTCCTCAACATGGAGTGTTTCTTAGAGGCTTTTTTGACGATGCATGTCCCATTTCAAATTCTGCTGGAAAATAACGCCTAAAAATTTAGCACCTGAACCTGTTGAAGTTGAACATCCAAGATAGAAACCTGAACAACAGGGGGTTCCTTTCTGCCTGAATAGATTTGCATAACTTCAAAGAGAGTTTGTTATTTAAAGCCCAATCACACAAATTGTCCAAGTCATTCTGGACCTTACTAGCAGCATTGATGTTTCTATTTTTACTATTGTAATATCGTCAACATATTTTCAGCATTTGCTGTGCACATGGTCGGCAGAACTATTAATATAAGCCAGAAAAAGTAAAAGCATGCATCCTCTTTAAGATCGTAATGTGCAGCCTGGGCAGGGACACTTTTGATTGGTATTTTTCTTGTTTCTTTTGTAGGCCTGTACAGTAATAATATCTTTGATTCAGTGGATCATAAATGACAAATGTATTGTTCTACTCTTGGTTGTTGCACAACAGTGCTACCAAAAAAACTTCCTTCTACAGAAAATGCACTTATTTTAAGACGAATCGCGAAATAATATAATTTGTCATTCAGTGAATCTGATTGGATTTGTTTTTTCTCTGTTACTGTAGTGGTGGGTAGCCATCAGTCTGATAACAATGTTAAATAGAAAATAGAAAAATACAGTAGAACTTTATTGACTAAGTTAAAAAAATTAATGTGCATAAGCTTTTGAAGCAACCTGCATTCATCAGAGCAATGATAATGCCACTTCATTGCATCTGATGAAGTAGTTGTTGCTACAGAAGCCTGCACAGTTTTAAGGTTAGTCAATAAAGTGCTACTGTATTTTTTCTATTTCTGTAATATTATAGTGGAAACTTTCTGAAGAGGTCCTTGGGACCTGAATTGTTTTGATAAAGTACATAAAAAACAATATGTTTTTTATTTAGACTGGAGTAATTATAAATTTGGTTTATTGGACTAGGATAGGAAAATGGGGACATACTCTTATATTGTAATAATGTTATACATGTTTTATTAACCTTCATTATATTACTATGCAGTTCATTATCTCCACATGGCATAGTATGCACATTGCACACCACCTCTGCATCCTCATGATATCGACTCATCAGAGCTCCTTTTCACGGGCATGAAGAATAGTTGCAAATCAAATTTAGAACACTATATGTTTATCTTTTCAAGTTTATAGTATTGTTTGCTTTCACTTTTACTTTTATTATTTATAATTATATATTAAAATGTTTACATATATTCGAATTCCTGTATCGTTTGGATTACTTCCCTGACGTTAAAGGATCAGATTGTTTTATGAAAAAAGTGTTTGAACTTAAAATAAAGTCCATAATGGATACACGCAGTAGAGAGAAGTCTGAGAAGTCTGTAATTTTCTGTATTTGTCTGTAATAGCCTAAAATGTGACTGTACATATATCACTAGACTCAAACTGACCAATGGAGAGAGAGAAGTATGGAAAACAAATATGAATGCAAGCAGTGATGAAGAAAAAATGTAAAAAGGGGCGGGTTTTATCGAGACAAGACTTGGAAACTTAAATGCCATACATTTTGCAAATCTATTCAGGGCCGCCGTTAGATTTTATTAGCGATCATGTTGTTCTAAAACTCTGTTACTATAGCCTTCCGTCCATACTCTTCAACTACTCTCTCTTCTTCAAGCTGTCCATTCCATACTCTTCTTCCTTTCCCTTCAATCTTTCCTGTGCGAAATTTCAACCACCGTCCTACTATATATAGCGGAGATCAAAATAGTGTCGCGTTATATGTACCGTGTACACGTAGTATACATTCCTGTTGTGTACTATGCACTCCTTTTTAAAAACGCTCCGCCCTTAATCATTGTTTTTTTTTATCTCTTTCATTATGATTGCCTCCCTCCCACCCCCACCCCCTGACCCCCTCCCCTCCCCCTTCTTTGCGTCTTTGCTTATTTTTTTTCGCGCTCTCACCTCGTACTCATTACGTTGTATTTTATATAGAACATGTACATATGTAATAGTGCTCATGCGACGTATAGGGTAGGCATACAGCAAGACTTTCACTGCGCGTGCACACATTTCATATTATGTACTGTGTACGTGCATGTACAGTGTACATACTTTTATGCGTGCAGAGCAGGCATGAATAGTCGCGAGCAGAGTGAGCGTAGACGCATTCACCAGTCGTTACATTGAATAAAAAATCGAAAAGCCGGTGAGTTTGGTGTAAACAAAAAATACGCGGCCGGGCCATGCGGCCACGTGGTACGCGTATGCATGTGGTGTGCTGTGTCCATACACGGGTTTACACCATGGCGGGCCATCTTGGATTTTGATCGCAGACTTCGAAACGAGGCACTTCCACGCGTGCGCACTTTTCTAAGTGTAAGCCCGTCCATTGTCGAAGACAATACACGGGTTTACACTTCGGCAGTTTTGATCGCGACTTCAAAACGAAGGCACTATTACGCATGCGCTTTTTTGGAAGTGTAAACCCGTGTATTGTCCAATAATATTATCGGACACAACATTTGTGACAGCGCACCGATCAGGCAGGCCACGCCTCTTGACAAATTGCCCAATCACAACGCACTATTTAAGATCAGACAAATTGCCGCCATTTTGTCCGATAAAATTCTTTACTACATACACATTTTTCGTGGATTTTACTTTTGTTTTGGAAGACAATTCTTTTACAAAGGGGCCGTCCATAAAGTACGTACGCACGAAGGGGGGGAGGGGGGGGTTGTTACCGATGCGTACGCCATGCGTACAGGGGGGGAGGGGGGGTTAAGGCCAATGCGTACCGTACGCAAACGAAACATTTGCATAGCATTATCGCGCGAAAAGAGAGGTAAAAAACGTGAAAAAGCACCGGGGATTGTTTGTTTTTTTCCCTTTTTTCTTATTCAAACATGATAAAAAATAGTAAAATCCATCTGTAAATGTATAAAAACCTGTTAAACTTTAGTCATTTCATATCAGAATTTGAAAGGGACGTCCCAATTTAACCGGCCCGGAATACGGTGACATTTTAATGATGCTAAAGCAAGGGGACCACGAGAAGTGAAAAACCTAATGTGGAATGCGTATGCGTACAGGGGGGGGAGGGGGGGTTGGGACCAATGCGTACGCCATGCGTACAGAGGGGGAGGGGGGGTCAAATAAGTCGGCATTTCGTGCGTACGTACTTTATGGACGGCCCCAAACCCGAGTTTTATTCTCGACCATGGTCAAATGGTGTTTGTAACATTATATTTCTGACTGGTGATGCCCTGGCCGAGCAGAAATGCACCGTGTTTTTTTTGCCTTGGAGGTGCTTTCGGTGGTGGGAAATCATGATACATTGGGTGCGTGTGTTGTTGTCCGGCAGTTGCCATGCCTACTGGATCGGTGTATTCACTGACAAGCTTGCACGTGGTTGCCTGAAAACCAGCGCGCTGGTTCCATTGATGGGTTGCCAATTTATAGTGTAGCGTCCCGCGGGCACCAACCAAGGAACGCAACGTAAACATCTTTCGAGGTTGACGAAAATATGGAGAAAAGACGTACACTTTCTTGCTTAAAATGTCGACGAATCTGCGATCCATTTTTGCGATGAAAAAGTAGATAGGCCTTACTTGACTTCA
>OZ020244.1:10085102-10203181 GCA_963971285.1 Astropecten irregularis | reverse complement strand
ACCAGAACCTTTTTTAACATAATTTACCTTGCTGACCTGCAAAATTTGTAGCTTTGCGATGTATTTTCGTAAAATATGTGTACCAAAGCCGAACGCGAGCACGAGCCACGGTATATCCGAGCATTCTCGATTGTATGTACACCATCACATACACGATACGTTACCACATTGTACACTAGCACTATAGAAGCCGTAGCACTATCCATGTTCCGGCCTACACTGTACACGTGATTGGGTTATTTCGCTGGTGCACCTTTGCATTGACGGAAATTGTGGTTATTACGCGCGCGCGGATACAGTTGGGGCAATTTCAGCTGGCCGTGCTGTGACTTCACTGTGCATGCAATGTATATGACTGCACGTGGTGTGCAATGATGATGTTTACGTCTTTTTCAAGAGTGCGATCGTTGCTTTCGGAAGGCCTTTTACAATAATTATTTTTTCGATCAAGTTTGTGAAAAGTGTTCTTCTACTTGGCTTAATGGACAAAATAACTGGCTGAAATTCAAGTAAGATTTAGATGATCAGGAAAATGTAATTTATGGTACTTCGGAAGGAAGGTCAGAAAATTTTCACGGCGATCTGTCAACGATAAACGGATAAATCTAATGTTTACAAATGCAACATCGATCTCCGTGTTTTATAATAATTAATAGGTCTAGTTAACTTGTAAACATTTTAGAAAAATATGACGCCCAAGGTTTCAAGATAATGTTGAATTTATATATTTTCTTCACGATGTTTTGACATGCCCAGAACTGGATATCGAACAATCTCAAGTTCAAATGTACACATGCAGGATAGGCCTACGTCAGATACGTGCAGGCATGTGATGATGTCTATGTTGGTGCATGGAGGAGAAATATTTCTTCCTTCATGCCTGGTGTTCGATGTCGGAAAAACAAACAAGATCGCGCTAAGTTTTGTTTGGTCTGTCACGTCAGTAGAAACACTAGAAATTAAAATTTGGCACACTCATACAAAGCGGAAATGCTAAAGTCGGGGAGCCTTGGGACTTGGGAGGGTTTGGTCAATTCAAAATATAAAAGCACGCCATTAACAATATGCCAATGAAACCTCAGTACTTTTACATTCTTATTTTCTAATACTTTACATTATGTTTCGGTGACCCGATGATTATACAATGTTATATTTTATTTGGGTACCCGATTCCCCCAAAAGCCTTAGTAGTAGTAGAATTAGAAAATAAAATATGGTAAAATATATAAACAGACAGATGGCGAAGAAATGACAGGTATCCCCCTAATGCTGCTGATTAAATACAAAATGGTGTCGGGCTACCAAATTTTCTGGCGGACCAGTTTTTTCTGCTGTCCCTGCCGGCTAGTAAGCAATGTACTTTAATTTCGACCCCTGGGAGGCCATATAGCAAACCTTGACCATCAAGTTTAAAGCGGATTGCAATGTTTCCATCTTAAAATGGTGGTATTTCACGTGTTTATTCAGACCTTTCAGGTTCAAGATCATTCTGTACGACCCATCTTTCTTTGGGCGAAGAAAAATGTTTGAAACATATTCGCCATAATCACGAGTAGATATCTCGATCACCCTTTTATTGATGAGTTTCTGTACTTCTTCGTCAATAACCTGTTGCTCATGAAGGCATATGCTAAACTGTTTGGGTGCTATGCATTGGAAAGGAGTTTGTTCGAATTCGATGTGTAAACCCCGAACAATATCCATTATGGATGGGTCTGAGGTTAATTGTTCCCAAATGGATACATAGAATCGTAACCTTCCTGCAACAAATTGACTTGCTTGAGCTTCATTATTCTTTGACTCAATGCTCACCTTGTTAACAAAAGGAGAGGAATTTACCGGCTGGGTCCCTGGCCCCTCTTGCCTCGGCGTGCTGAATAGCTGCCCCTTTGTGAGCCACGAGGGTTGTAACTGTAACGCCAGTTTTTTTAGGTAGATGGGCCACGCCTTGTAGCATTGTATTGGCCTCTTTGTGCTTGCCATGGCATGAACGCTTATTACCCTCAGGTTTGCCAAGTTTTACACCAACTTTGTTAGTTGCACTTATATCCTGTACCTGCTTAGGTAAATCATCTCCAAAGAGATTTTTTGTTTTGAGGGTTGATTGAGTGCACAATTGCCGGTATTGGGAATTGAGTGAGGGTTTGATCATGTCCCTTCTACGATTATTTGATTCCAAGTTAGCATTGGCTATTAAGGTAATTGAATCCATGGCCAATTTTATTTCCTCATTTGTATTTCCTTTGGCCAACAGCGCGTATCTGTAAGCTGCAGAATGGGCACGATTGCCGACAACATAAGTCCCTGTATCTTTTGACATTTAACGTCAAGGGAACGTGTACTTGGATTCAACTGAGTCCAGATTTCTGGATTAACAACAGTTTTTGTCAAATGTTCGCAATTCTGTGGCCTGCTGTAATTTTTCTGTTTAGCAGCCAATTTCTCATCGGACATTTTCGTTTGCAATATTTTGTCCGCTAAGGACGCAAATTTGTCCTGTATTTTTGGCCCGGTCTGGTCCTCGGCTTCATAATCCTGCTGGATATCTGCCAATAGACCACTATTATCATTATCATCGGATTTTTTATTTCCGGAAGATAGCAACTCCTCAATTTGTGCGTCTGAATTTTCATCGGCACTACCTGTCTGATCATTGACGCATTCGCGCCTTTTACCCTGGGGACTGCCGATTGCAGACTGCCCCTCGGAAATTCGATCAAATGAGCTGGCAAAGTGAGCGGTCATAGCTCCCGCTAGGTTTGCAAAACCTTGCTGCATGCTCGTCAAGTGTGTCGTTTAAGGCCTGGAAGACCTCAGTATTTAGCAGCGAATTGTCACTTTGCTCAGCTGAATGGCAGGGAGCATTAACTCCATGTTGCCGTTTTGCCTTGGGCGGTGCAGGTAATTTGCCTTTAGGCTTACCTTTGCCCTTGCCTGACTGCTTAGCAGTCGGCAACTCTTGTTGTTGAACGACAGAGCTGTCCATCTTTTCCTCACTGTTAACAGTTACACCCCGTGTTGGAGTCACATGTGGGGGAAAATCCGAGAGTGTAGCTAACTCTAGTACGCTGTCCACGTATGTCTCAGTCATGGTACATGTACAGGCCATATGCTATAGTGTGCGCTAGATTAAGAGGACGATTTCGTCCGATCCGTTGGCTGGGTTGAAGCACAAATGATCTTGCTTGGTGGTGAGCGCTATCTCTCATGTACTCTCCGAGTTAAGTAATAATGGTGACGTAGAATCTATAATCAACTTTATTATACAACAACATTGTATGCGATATCGCAGAAGATTCATTTCATTTTTGGAATATTTTTCTAAATGGAGATCGTTTTTATATTTCCTTCCTGCATGCCTTTTCAAGTTGCTTTTGCTGTTTCATCTTGAGACATCTCTTTTTTTTACCGTCACTGCAGTAGACTGCACTGTGTTAGGGCCGGTATATACATGGCTTACATGCATTTGAATAAATTTTATTTTTGTAACCAGTTTCTAAATAGTAAATGGTAATTTTGGATAGAATAAAACAAAACATTTTGCCCAACAATGCTGCTTTGAGCACGAGTTGCATGAGTTTATTCCTCCATTCATTATATAATTCGAAGGTACGAGTTGACTTGGTGCGAAGGTACAAGTTGTCTTAACCGAAGGTACGAGTTGGCAAAGGTACGAGTTGGCGAAGGTACGAGTTGACCAAGGTACGAGTTGACCTGTTTAATACCTGAGTGCTTATTATCGGTAATTATTATTATTATTTTATTATTATTTATTCGGCATAAAAACATAGTACATAAAAACAACAATAAATTAGAGTAGTTTAAAAGACAGGAACAATAAACAAAAGACAGAGGCATATGTCAGGACTTAAAAAAGTTAAATTAAAAACTGTGACCCGACGGCCTATACAAAAATGCCTTACTTTACATTATACACGTGTTTACACTTCCAAAAAAGCGCATGCGTGATAGTGCCTCGTTTTGAAGTCGCGATCAAAACTGCCGAAATGTAAACCCGTGTATTGTCTTCGACAATGGACGGGCTTACACTTAGAAAAGTGCGCACGCGTGGAAGTGCCTCGTTTCGAAGTTGCGATCAAAATCCAAGATGGCCGCCATGGTGTAAACCCGTGTATTGGTTCACGACGTTAAATATTACCGGAACGGAATGTACGAACTCATTCCTCTCTCGATCCGATTAAGTTGCAACTTGGTGTGTGTACTTAAGTTGAGAAGGGTTTAATATTAATTGCAGTGAAAATGTATCATGTTACACTGCCTGAAAGAGAAAAACTTCACACATCAATGAACAAACTCTATGTCTATATAATTGGGACCAAAACTTGATCCAAGTTGGGAAGTGTTCTATTGATAAATTGCAATGTCGCTACCAAAGCGTATGATAGGTAAGGTCTTTCTTTGTGAGACATTGCTTGACCTCAGAGACCTGACATTTAAAATTGATAAAACTAGGATCACTTTCCTTTCCCCAAAAGTCAATCCTAGGCACTTTTCTCTGTGACACTTTACTTGACCAAATCACATGTCTTAAATTAAAGGTGCACTCTTCAAAAGCTTAATATCTTAATAAGATGACTTTGTGTGCATAAGGTTGTGACGATTTTGTTTTAATCATAAAACGGAAAAGCCTTGTGTTCTGTTTTCAACAGAGATAGAAACATGATAGGGCTTTCAGAAATGTAAATGATGACGTCATGTATAGCGCCCTCTACGGTCGAGTAAAGATATACAGTGATATTACGTAATCTGAAAATGAACAACGGTTTTTCCGAAATTTGATACGTGTAAAGCACCAATGCACCTTGACATGTTTGTGAAGTTTTAAATCTGTAACGCCATTCAACCGGAAGTTAGGCTCTTTAAAAAAAAATGACGTAATTTTTCAAATGCCATTTACTTGGTAATTACATGACTTACATGACGTGCATCAGTGAAAATTGACATAAAATAATAATTATATCGTACGCATTCAATGACTAATGTAAATGTTCAGTTGCTTGTGGTGAACTAAACGAAAGTCATTGTCCAGGCAATATTATGTATTTTAAGGTGATGCCATTTTGTATGGTCTTTCAGTCAGTGTATTGAAAACAGCAATCACCATGATCAGTATTTGATCGATCACGCAATTTAAGCTTATCTCAATATTATGCCGTTGTTTGAGGAAGGATTCATTACGTACGTTCCGACGTAAGTTCACATAACAATTCCACTACCAAATGAGACCCCGAACACCTAGTGGTTGTTAAACACAACCACAATGTCTAGGTTGTTTTTACTTTAGTTTATTTTTCTTCCCAAACTTGTCAGCAGGACTTCTATAGGACAGTTACAAGATGAAACTTGGTGGGAACTTCGGTCATGATGTCAAGTTGTATTTAGAAGATTGACGTCATGATGACGTCATCGGTTATCATTATTATTATTATTATTATTATCTATTTTTGGTAAAGGCACCAAGGATTCCTCAAAAGTGACCAAGGCACTGTAGCTCGCAAGCCTGATGAAACCTGTTATGGAAAGATGATGAGAAGGAGATACAGTTTTAGAGGTGGGAGGAAAACCCCAGAGTTATATTCTGGGTAAAACCCACGGAATCAGGCAGGGACTGAAAACCCAATTCACTTGTAAACCGAGCCGGACTTGAACCCGGTCCACAGAGGTGAAAGGCGAGGAAACAACCGCTACGCCAACCTGACTCCCTTTTACAACCGTTTTTAGGAAAAAAATTGGTGCCCCATTACTTCAGAACCACATGACCTATGATTTTGAGATTGACATATGTTACTCAACATGTAAATCTCAACAATTAATACATTCAATGTTGTGTATAAATGACCTTCACTCCCGGTGTTACCGGAAGTTGAAGTTTGACTCAAAATAACTCGAAAATGGAAGGATTTGGGCACAAAAACCTCAATGGGTAAAAGATAGAGAAGGTCTTGGGCTTTCAGAAAATATAACCGATGACGTCATACGGGCTGTATAGCGCACTCTACGGTCGGTTAAATATATACAGTGATTACATAATCCGAAAGTAAACAATGGATTTCCGCTAAATTTGGTATGTGTCAAGCACTAATGCACCTTGACATGTTTGCGAAATTTGATATCTGTGACGTCATTCAACCGGAAGTTCAGTTTGTAAAGTAACGGGTGCAATGTGGAAGTATTTTAATTCTTTTCATTGTTGAAAAGTATTCATTCAGCAATTAACTTACCTACTACTGGCTTAACCCCTTGAAGCCGGATGCATCTTTTATAATGCATGTAGTTATTATTAGCCTTTTTACACCGTAGAAAAGAAGCTAGATGGCCTTCTAATATTTTTCGGCAACTGTAGACCACTCACGGACAAAGGCTGTGTACCCTGTGAAATAAATGTCCCCATGCAAATTGTTGTGTTATGATTATCAACCCAAACTTAATTGATGGTGAAATCTGGCATGCTTCAAGCTTTTTCCAGGCAATGGCAACAACAGGATGAAGCTTGCAGGTCTGCCACAAACTTGCATAGTCTTTTCCTCGCAATTGCACGTGACACTTGGGCCATAGTGTCAAAATACAAAATCAACTTTGACATATGTACCAAAAATGGCAATTGCATGGCCAGTCGATGACAAATGTTTTAAAATGTTTTAAACACAACAAGCTAAGCATTTCAAGCGCCTTACTGAGTTATTAAAATAATAAAATAATAAATTTTCCTTACAGACTGGAACAAGTGTGGATGAATTCCTGAAAAATGCAAAGAAAAAAATACAACCCTATCTCCAGGCCATAGGTATGTCACAACAGCAGATAAATCAGTACTTTGTAATTATTGATCACAAAGCACTGCCCTACCCTGGTCATTAATCAAGGCCCATTATGTCTTCGGTCTTCGTCCACCGCAGAACTTCTGGACCTTTCTACAGACCAATGTCTATGGTATAGATGTAGATTTAGAACAGTTAGCATTAATAGCTGATAAGCTCCTACAAGTAGCTATTTCCACTCAAGTATCTTCTGTTAGTGCTAGCGTTGCCGCCACAACCGCACCATCACAAGCAGCAGCACCTTCCCATGATTCCCGTCTAGACGACTTACAATCACAAGTAGCTCATTTGACTATGCTAGTTCAATCCTTAGTTACTAGTGAACCACAAGGTGAGTACAAGTCTCATGTTAACTTCAGAAGATCTCGAAGCCGATCTAACAGGCGATACCACAATGATTCCCGTTCTAGAAGTAGGTCTAGGCATTCCAACGACCAGTCTAGGGCAGGTTCGGAATGTTGGTACCACTGGAAATGTTGGGGACAAAGCAAAAAAATGTGTCAAACCATGCAGTTATAATAACTCTGCTGACAACCCTAATCAGGGAAACTAGATAGCCAGCAGCTACAGACGGCGAGTGTGCCTGGCGAAACTCACGGTCGTCTATTTTTCGTGACAGATAAGATATCTGGCACAAGTTTTCTAATAGACACTGGTGCCGAAGTCAGTGTGTTGCCCCCTACCAAAACCGACAAGAAGAACTCCAGCCCTTACACCTTACAAGCTGTGAATAGATCTAAAATATCAACTTATGTTGACAAATTTATGACAATTGATATTGCTTTAAGGGCGTGCTTTCAAATGGATTTATATCATTGCCGATGTTCCTTTACCAATAATTGGTGCAGACTTTTTGAAGTATTTTGCATTAATTGTTGACATGCAAAATCAGAAACTGATTGATTCTCAAACCACACTTGCAATTTCTGGTAATAGCACATCAGTAATCTCTCCTAAGCCTATGTTTTCGATCCCAGTAACGAACAATGAATACACTTCATTATTAGGTCAGTTTCCAGAAATTACAAGACCTGATTTCAAGCAAACTGCCATTAAGCATACCATAACTCACCATATTCACACTAGAGGACAACCAGTGCATTCCAAACCTAGACGTCTTGCTTCTGGCAAACTTCCAATAGCCAAAGCTTAATTCGAGCACATGCTAGACTTGGTATTATCCGTCCGTCTGATAGTCCTTGGTCATCTCCTTTACATATGGTCCCTAAGAAAACTGGAGACTGGAGACCATGTGGTGATTATCGTCAGTTAAATAACATCACAATTCCTGACAGATATCCAATTCCACATATCCATGATTTTACCACCTCTTAACATGGCAAGAAAGTATTCAGTAAAATTGATCTTGTTAAGGCATATCACCAAATTCCAATCGAACCGTCAGATATTCCAAAAACTGCTATAACAACTCCTTTTGGTCTCTTTGAGTATCTGCGCATGCCTTTTGGTCTCAGAAATGCCGCACAGACTTTTCAACGGTTCATAGATCAAGTGCTTCATGGTTTAGACTTTGTTTATGCCTACATAGACGATTTACTGATAGCTAGCACAGACGAACAAGAATATCTCGAACACCTTAAACTTGTTTTCGAACGTCTACGACAATATGGAGTAGTCATCAACCCAAGCAAATGCGAATTTGGCGTACCTTCTCTTGAATTTCTGGGTCATCACATTGATAGCAATGGCGTTTTGCCTCGCAACGAAAAAATCAAAGTGATTGAAGATTTCCCAGTTCCCAACTCCATTCGCAAATTGAGAGAATTCCTAGTGCTGATCAATTTCTATCGCCGATTTATACCCAACTGTGCCGAAATTTTACAACCACTCACCGATCTTCTTGCAGGCAAACCAAAGAATACAACCATCCAACTTTCTGACAAATTAAATGCCTTTCAAAATGATAAAACTTGCTTAGCACAAGCCACTTTGTTAGTGCATCCAAATGCAGAGAGTCCTCTTCGTCTTATGACTGACGCGTCTAATGTAGCCATTGGTGGTGCACTCCATCAATGCATTGATAACATTTTGACGCCCATTGCTTTCTTTTCAAAGCGTTGAAAACCTGCAGAAACAAAGTACAGTACCTTCGGTCGAGAGTTGTTAGCCATTTATTTATCTATTCGGCATTTCAAGCATTTGTTAGAAGGTCGTGATTTTTGCATACTTACTGACCATAAACCTCTTACTTATGCTTTTACAGCCAAGCTTGACAGATACTCACCAAGAGAAACGCGTCATCTCGACTACATTTCCCAGTTCAGTACTGACATTCGGTACATCAGGGGCAGCGAAAACGAAGCAGCAGATGCACTTTCCAGATTTGACATAGCCAATTTGACTCCAACTGCTACTTCAACCATTTCAGTGGATTTTGACTCAATAGGTCAAAAACAAAAGATTGACGAAGAGCTAATTCAGCTACGAAAATCGTCAAACCTTCAGGTCAAAGAAATCCCACTCTTTACCTCGCATGGTACAATCACCTGCGACATATCCACTGGTCACCATCGCCCTTTTATACCTGAGAAATGTAGACGCGATGTTTTCAACGCTATTCACAACACATCCAATCCAGGAATAAGAGCAACACAAAAGCTAATCACACAAAGATTCATCTGGCCTTCAATGGACAAAGATGTTAGATCGTGGACCGAACTTTGTGTTCAGTGTCAAAAGGCTAAAGTACATTGTCCCACTAGGTATTTGTCACGGAACGGTACTTAAGCGAACGTATGACCTAAAATCTTACGTATGGTCAAAACAAAAGACCCAGCAGTGCCATTCTAACAAAAGTAGCCCAGTGTACACAATACGTGTACGCCTTTTGTGTGACAAAGATGGGCGGTTTCAAGATAACAACTCATTGCGGCTTGAGAAAGCTGTGCTGCCAATGTTCACTTGGCAGTCACTGAAAGGGCTTTGGAATACGGGAATTTTAAAATGGTACATTAAAGGTGTGGCGTAGGCAGTGTAGCAATTACGTAATGAGATAAGACTTGCGATTTCATGCAAATTAGGCTTGCCCATCACTGACGTGAATGAGAACTGTATACTCAGTGCCTGTGATTTTGTTTAATAGACATTGATGCAATTGGATGAAGAGTCACTGGAATGGCTTTTGACAAGGATGTATGCAAATGAAACCACTACCAATTAGGCCATTATATTTTGATCGGCAACAGCAATTTGCTGCCTTTTCGACAACTTAGTCTTATCGGTTGGTGCAGACTATCATGGATGTTCAAAAAGTCCGGGGTGTGTTGGCTGCTTGTACGAGCAGTCTTCCTCCGCCAACAACTTCAGATTGTAAGGCAGGAATTGTTGAAGTGTTATCAACACTAGATGCCAGCATGCCGATGCCGAATGTGCCTCCACCAACATTCTACGAGCTCGTTTTTACGGGACCTTCCAACAGTTTTCATGGGCGCGACATTTTCGCTACATTAATTGGGCAACCGAGGTCCTTTTGGATGGAGACAGGAGAAACAGTGGACTCGTTTAAAGACCTTCTTGCGTTTGTACGACCAGCCTTGAATGAGGAAGAAGCGGAGAATGTGGAGGGAAGGAAGAGGAATAGACTTCTGGATGCCAGTAACCGACTACTGTTGACTCTGATGTGGCTGCGCAAGTATCCCGACTTTAATTCTTTGTCCGTCCTCTTCGACATCAGTGAATCCACCGCACAGAGGATAACAAAGACAGTGACGAACATATTATGGGATGCCCTGACAGGAGAGATACGATGGCCAGATGAAGCTGAATGGATCACCATGCGAGATGTGTGGACAGCATTTCCCAATGCAGTTGGCACCATAGACGGGACCGCCCACGAGATTTTGGTACCAGAAGATGACCAGCATCTATACTACAGTGGTCATCGTCATCGACACTGCCTACAAACACAAATAATAGCCGACTCGAGAGGAAATATAAGATTCTTGCGCGTAAGTCCAATTTATTGCCAAATTACACTGCATACAACTGAAAAACAACATTGGTTGATCAATAATATTGAGATGCTCGGTTTATTCTGCTAACCTGAAGGACAAGATAATTACGGGGATACATAATTATATTAAACGGAATAACAAAACGTACTACCAATGGGAGACTTTAGAGACGTTGGCGGCAGCGGAGTGAAGTCTCTTTTTTGCTAGCTCTGAACTTGCGCTCGCAATTGTGAGCATGCCCGCCTTGTTGCGCGCCGTTGCGATATCAAGTTGAAGACCCAGCTCCAAAGTCTCCCATTGTGCAGTTAAGTAACTTGCAAATTAATTTCCAACTAAATACCAAGTCCGGCGCTTTCGAATTGTAATAAAGTATATTTAAAAAAAATGTCTAAAGGACTTTTGCTTTATTTCTTCTTAGTCCGGATTCCTTGGACACACCAATGATGCAGCACAGTACCGTCTGCTTCCACGGATAGGCTATCGACGCCGTCTGCATCTACCAGAGGGAGCATACCTGCTGGCTGACCGCATCTACCCCAATGAAGAGCCGCTCCTGACACCCTGGAAGGGAAACCAACTACGTGGTGAGGGAAGACACAGAAGGAAGATGTTCAACAAGGAACATGCATCGGCCCGTGTTAGCATTGAGCACACCATCAGATACTTCAAGACTTACAGAATAATGCAGGGGCGATACAGAAACAATAGGAACTTGTTTTCAAGAATTGCTGATGTTTGCGTGTGCCTTGCACAGCGCCATGTCAAGTTTTTTGGGCAACTTCGCTAACCGTCCAACATTCATCTTGAGGAGGTTAATAAAATGTTAATTTCTTTCTATTTAGTAGACCCTATAGAGAAGCATTTCTCTCTGTTTGAGTTGTATTGATAATTCGTTTACTTTTTCATCACTGTTGTTGTTTTCTGTGCAAAAATTAAAACAAAACCGGAGATGCAAATTTTGATTATTGCATTCTGACTGCTTTGTAATTGTAATGTTGAATTATAACCTTTTCATCCAAAATTAGATTTTTGGGGAAATACCCAAATTTATGCATCCGTATACGTAAAATTGCGTTCGTCAAAAACGACCATTGTGGTAGTTCCTCACCTCTACAAATTGTCCTCAATAGCATCCAAAATCCTGTCTACTCTTGCCATCCGTGCCTCGTGTGCATCCAACATGTCTGCAAACCGTTCCTGATTTCTTCGTGCCAGTGCCCAGAGTGGCTCTCTGCGGCGTGCAGGTGGCTGTGGCTCATCAGGCTGGGGTGGTCTTCCATCAGGCTCACGTTCTACATCATCTTCATCACTTTCATCTTGGTTTTCATCAGGTGGAGGTAGTATCGGTGGGGGCGGTGGCAGCTGGTTCTGGCCTACATTCTCTTCTCTGGCCCTCCACGGAGCAGCTGGCACTGCGTGTCTCATCTTCCTCTCACGTTCTTCCACCGCACTGGAAAAAAAATATCAGTTGGCTTGGAAATGTATTTCGTGAAGTTTTTATGCATATCAATCATGGTACATTCAAAGTGCATCTGGATTGGAAGACATATCGTAACAAATAAATAATGCTAAACTCGGTTTGTAAAGTGTACATTGGAAGATGCTACGTTATATAACAGTTGGAGCGCCCTGCACATTTTATTATTGTACCAACCCATTGCACAACATTATCCGTAAACAAGCTTTGCTACACAGATACCAATACAGTGCAGTACTAAAGAGTTTTTTAAAAAATGAAAAAAAATAAATTTAATATTAAAATATTATGTAAAATGTGGTTTTAACTTACTCTTGTAATTCCCTCCGGACATAATCCCTGATCCTCCTCCGTAGGGCTGCATCATTCAATCCATCATACACCGCCCTCAAATTATCAGGGATATGGCGACGCACGTAAGCCAAGATTCTTACGTAATTATGGCGGTGTATAGCCCACCCATCTCGTATCACCGCCTTCTCCTCCTCAGTCATACAACGACGCCTGCGAGGGGCTCTCTCGGCCATTTTTCTCTCTTTTCATGAACAGTGTCAACACAAATGATCTTCATCCAACGGCATCAATGTCTATTATACAAAATCACAAGCACCGAGTATACAGTGCTCATCCACGTCAGTGAAGGGCAATCACAGGTCTTATCTCATTACGTAATTGCTTCACCGCCTATGTCACACGTTTATTGTACGATTTTAAAATTCCCGCATTCCAAAGCCTAACAGTGACTGCCAAGTGAAGAATGGCAGCACGGCTTTCTTAAGCCGCAATCGAGTCCTAATCCGAACCGCCCATCTTTGTCACACAAAAGGCATACACGTATTGTGTACACGGGGCTACATTTGTTAGAATGACACTGCTGGGTCTTTTGTTTGGACCATACGTAAGATTTTAGGTCATACGTTCGCTTAAGTACCGTTCCGTGACAGATACCTACTAAGACACCGTTAGGTACTTTTGTCACACCAGACGTCAGATTTAATCATGTTCATATCGATCTAGTTGGCCCATTGCCGCCATCTCGTGGATTCACTTATTTACTCACTTGTATTGACAGATTTACCAGGTGGTCTGAAGCTATCCCTATTACTGACATTACCGCAGAAACAGTAGCAAGAAATTTCATCGAAAGATGGGTAGCCATTTTTGGAGTTCCTGCAACTATTACAACAGACAGAGGAAGTCAATTCGAATCAAAACTATTTGACAACCTTTCCAAACTCCTTGGTTGCAAGCGCATTCGCACCACAGCATACCATCCTCAAGCAAATGGTCTAGTTGAACGTTTTCATAGACACTTAAAATCGTCTATCAAAGCTCAAAACGAACCAAATCAATGGACTGAATGTCTACCTTTGATCATGATGGGTATTCGAACATCGTTTAAAACTGATTTGGGATGCAGTTCAGCAGAACTAGTTTTTGGCACAACGCTAAAATTACCAGGAGAATTTATCGTCCCTTTAGACGATTCCAAATTCGCAGACCCAGCAAATTATGTTGACCGCTTGCGACACTATATGTCTGAATTGCAACCCAAACCTACTAGACCCAACCATCGACCAAGCCATCTTCCTAATGAATTATCCACTTGCACCCATGTTTTCATTCGAATTGATTCTGTCAAGAAGCCATTGCAGCCTCCTTACCGTGGCCCATTCCGTGTCATTAAAAGAGGCAAGAAATTCTTCATCTTAGAAATCAATGGTAAATGCGAGAACTTTATTTCTTTGACTTAATTTGGTGAGCTAAGTTTAATTATTCACTTCAACACCAAAAAGTGTTTAAATGATGATGTAAACTCCACAAACATACTCATTATGCTCACCGGTGATATTTTGGAAAGTGCATATGCAGTTGTAGCATCAGCAATTTGTAAAGCACATTTTTACCAACAAATTTTGCTGCCTTTGAAGAAATTCAGACACACCTTCACCTTCTTGACAATTCTTTCGCAAATCTTGATTCTGAGTATAAGCGGCTGAAATATTGCAACACCAATGGAATGGTAGAACCAATTGAAATTAAATTGGGGGTTCATTATGAAACTAAACTAAACAAATTAAGAAAACAGCTTGAACAGGTGGCAGTTGATGATAATTTTACTGTACTGTACCATGTAACCCATGATCATTAGTTCGGAAAATGATCTTCGTTACTTTTGCGATGGACAGCTGTTTCAAGAGCACCCACTTTTCAGAGAAGACCGCAATGCTTTACAAATTCGTTGCTTTTATGATGATTTTCAGACAGTAAATCCTTTGGGCTCAAAAACAGCTATTCGCAAGATAGGTGCATTTTACTATGTGATAAAGAATCTGCCTCCCAAGTACAATTCTTCTCTGAAGAAAATTCACCTCCTTGCTCTTTGCTACACAGAGGATGTGAAAAAGTATGGCTTTGATAGCATTTTGAAGCACATTGTGCTAGACTTAAACACTTTAGCTTTGAGAGGTATTCAGTTACCTGACGAACAATGAAAAAGGGGACTTTGACACAAGTAAGCGCTGGTGGTAACCTTGGGGCTCATTCTTTGTTTGGCTTTGTTGAAAGTTTTGTAGCGTGCTATTTTTGTTGTAACTGCCTGACACCAAAAGAGAGTATACAGTACATGTTTGGAGAAGACAATGGAATTGAAATGCGAACGAGTCTTATGACAGCCAGAAGACGAACAGAATGCATATTTTGTTAATGTGTGTGGTGTTAAAAGGGGCTCAGTGCTAAATGAGTGCATGTTTTTCCATGTGTTATCCAACTTCTCACTCGATGTGATGCATGACTTGCTTGAAGGAGTTGTGCAATATGTAATGAAACTGGTACTCCGGCATTTTGTCTTTGAAAGAGACCCTCCATTGTTTATATCAAATGATGCCTTGAATCAGCGAGTATGTAGCCAAAGTTTGGACCAAACAGAGAAAAGAAACAAACCATCATATGTTAAGTTGAACTCTGCATCTAATGATGTTGTTCAAAAGGCAATGCAGTCCTGGTGTCGCATCAGACATCTACCATTCATAATTGGCCATGATATAGAGGAAGGTAATATTTATTGGGATCTCTTACTGAAGTTGCTAGATTGTATGGACATCATATTCGCACCCCAGTTAACTCCAGGTATGATTGCTCAACTTCGCTTTTTAATCGAAGACCATCATAATCATTTTAGAGCTGCATTCCCAAATGAGAGACTAGTAGTATTGGGTGTGACTATGGACGGTTTGAAATTTCACCTAGTTTCAAGGTCGTTGACCTCAAGGTCAAGTGACCTTAGATAAGGTCAAATAGGGAGATAAGATAAGATAAGAAGTCTGCCAGTCTTGAGACGAGGTGAAAGGTCAAGTGGTCACATGACAAGAGTGACGTGGATGAGATAAGGTTTTGGACGGCTACCTGAGGGTGAAGGTCAAGTGTGAATGGTAGGTTGTGTAAGAAAGTGCGTGCAACTTGAAGGACGTACGGGCCGTGATTGTCGGTGAACCTATAGATAAGCGGGAATAAAGGGTCAGTGTTTAAATGAATAAGGAAGGCAGTAATATATGGTGCATGGTGTATATAACTTTTCGTGCGGTAATGCGAAGTCAACAGGTACAGAGGGTATATAGGGAAAGACAAGCATGCTTTAATGGTCAGTGTCTAAATGAGTCCGGAGTCAGTGAACGTGCCTAAAAGAACCCGTAACTAAGTCCGTCTCTTCCTTTATCGGACGATCCACCGTATGACGACAACACTCTCATACTCGGCGATGATGATCCCGATCCTTATATCGAAGCCCTCCATGTATGAGCAGGCCGATGAGTAAAACGAGCAGCCGCCGATGAGCAAATTGAGCAGAACGATGAGCAAAATGAGCAGGTGGGTGAGCAAAATTAGCAGACCGGTGAGTAAAATGAGCAGGCCGATGAGTAAAATGAGCAGGCCGATGAGTAAAATATTTTGAAATAATTAATTCCATTTCTCACCATTCGGAGTTTAACCATCAAAGAGGCAACATGAATAATATTTCCGTAGTCAAACCCCATGTTTGTCAAAGATGCGACAAGTTTTGGACTGAGATATAACCTTCGGAGACATGCAGAAAGTGTACGTGCTTCAGATGAATTGGAAAAGGATGAATTTGACGATGATGGAGAAATTAGTGCTACTCGATCTGTACGGTACGGCGTAGATAACTATGAACCCGAATTTAAAAAGCGCAGATTTCGAGATTCGGAAACAGAAAGCTGTGAAAGTGAGTCTACCCAGTCTGACGACGAAGAGTCTGCGGAAAATAATTCGGAGTCCGAAACGGAGGAGGAAAATGACGATTCATCGGATGAAGCCGAGTCTAGTTCGGAGTTTGAAGACAATGCCACCTACAAGACTGGCTGGAAGAGGCTAAAGAAGCTACTGAGGAGATGTGGAGTGAAAAATATGAAAAGTATCTCAGCGGGGATATGGTCGAAGATCGAGCCAAAGAAAAGGCCAACAGGGAGACCCCTCTGCGGCCGATTTCACCAAACTCTTCTTATCTTAGGACTTAGGAAGAGTTCCGGCTCTAAGATCGATCTTAGCTATGACGCGTCCTAAAACCGATTTTACCAAACACGTCTCACGCAATATCAGTCTTACGCGGATGGCATTGCAAGATGCAACGGATGTACCATGTTTGATTGGAAAGTGGAGCGAATGCATGCAACATCCGTAGTTTTAAGCAGCATATGAAAATTCAAGAGGCTGATTGGTTGTTGTTCTGGCGAAAACTTTTCGTCTGCTGAAATTTTTACCTATAGCTCGTAACGTACTCATGGGTGACGGGCTACAATTCAATAATTAATTATGCCACTCTTTCTAAAACTTGGAAAAATCCCTTTCTAATGGAACTATTTGCTAATTTCCTCGTCGTTTAAACTATCGAGTGGAGTTCTCCTGTCACGGAAGTAACTGCCCGCCTACCTTCGCGACAGAGCAAGAAGTGTAAGCGCCATTGTTGCTATTCAGTATTTAATATGTACATGTTCATGCAGATAAGACGACCCTCAGACCCGTCCTAAGTTAAGACGAGTTCAGCCGCGTTGCTATGGAAGTTGAGATGCATTGAGCGCGTCTTAACTTTGGTGAAATCGATCCTAGGACGCGTCCTGACAGGAGTTACCCTTCCTAAGACGGGTCTTAGCGTTTCGTGAAATCGGCCGCTGGGCAGTCAAAAGAATCGTCTTCAACAACTACAAAGAGTTTTTGTAAAGTTACCTGCATCTGGAAGATAATGATACTCATCAAGATATCGTGGATGATCTCGAGGAAAAAAGTAGATAAAGGCATGGGACTTAACAAAGCCTTGAACAGAGTACTGCCTAAACATAACGCCAAATTTGAAGGACTGTTCCAACTGGATGAAGAGGATGATAACCAGGAAGACAATGATGAATTGACTAATAGTCTGAGACAGATATTGTTGAATAGTATGAAATGGAAGACAATGCTAGAATGACAATGCTAAATGTACCTATCTAGACTGGCTTGAAGAGGCCATTTTAAAAAATGGCCGCCAATTCTTATATAGAACTACAAAACTAAAAATAAGAGTCCTAGAATCTTCATTCCAGTGGCTACGTATATGTTTGCCAGGTCCAACAGTTCAATAGCCACATATAGGGGACCGCCAGTCGGCAGCACTACCCTCTGCTCTCTCTTGCATTATTCCTTATCACCGTATAGGCCATCTACTGTTCTGGAAATCTAATGGTTCTGGCATGTTATCATGTTGCCCCTTCCTGACCACTTTGGGTGATAAATTCGATCCGGGTTTGCAGATTTTTGCCGCAGATTTTTCGACTCGGCTGACCTTATGGCCACGACACGTGGCTTGGCAAGCTGTTGTTCATCTAATCGCAAGCTGTAGCCATCATTCAAGCCAAGACTGAATATTTTAATGATCAATTGTGTTATTGTAATTCAAGAGATATGTTTGAAATTGTACATACATTGTAAGGTATTGTGTGATAACCAGCGTCCCTTACCTAGTTCCGCCAGTCCAGCTTGCCTTGCCAATGAATTTTGTGATTTTTTTGTTAGCAAAGTAGATCGCATTCGCTTCGAAGTTGATAGTATTACTTGGCCTGTTGTATATCTGATAATGTTGATTACGATTCATTGCATTGTACCATGTCTAGCTTTGATCTTGTGTCTGAAGAGAAATAAACTCAACCTATCATGCACTGTCCATCTAAATCATGTGATCTTGACCCATCAGAGAGCCATTGATGCACATCAGGCTGTTCTCCTCGTTATGATCCACTTGTCGGCAGCATTTGACACAGTTGATCATAACATTCTCTTACAGCGCCTCACAAATGACTTCGGTCTATATGGATCTGTTCACCAGTGGTTTTGCTCTAACTTGAGTGACAGAACCAGTCAGGTCTGTGTTAAGGATGCTCTCTCTTCTAAGGTTCAACTCAAATATGGGGTTCCTCAGGGATCTATCATCGGTCCACAAATCTTCACTTACTACTCCCACACTATCGGTCAAATTATACGTCGTCACTCAATTCAGTACCACATGTATGCTGACGACGTGCAGTTATTCCTAACATTCAATCCTTCCCAGCCTGGTGATGCCGAATGTTCTCTGTATCGGTTATCTCAGTGTGTCAGAGAACTTCATTCCTGGCTGGCTACAAACTCACCCCAAGGCCTTTCTCCGACACCTGCTCTACTTCTGGGGGTGTCCGACCCCCTCACACCCCCGGGCCGCGGGGAAAGCTGCGATGCGTTTCCCGACCTCTTAGCCTTGTCTCCATAAGGGCGCCTACAATTCCGTGCAAAATGCCCAGGCTCTGAGCACCTAAAGCAGAGATCACCTGACGTGGATTTCCTCCTTATCCGCTGGTAAGTACCACGTGCGCCTATTGGTCGCTCCTGCTTCACCGTAGATGCCTTTCCGGCATTTGCTATCTATTCCACCAGCTCCTTCAACTCCCTCTGGCTCTGACAGAAGGACTCCTCCATTTCCTTCTGTATCTGGATGATGTCCGTCTGGAACTTCTGCCACATCGTGGCCTCGTACTCGTCGCCAAGTACCCTCGCATACTTGACTTTTCTGCCAGCCCTCTGCTCCTCAACCTTGAGGAATCCCTGAATAGAAATTGCCGCACGGATTGCTTCCTCCAAGGTGCTCGGCCTTCGTGGATCGCCTGATCCTCCACGGCATCAAACAAATGTCCCCTTGTCGGTCTATCTCTCCCTTCGTCCGTCAGCTCAGGATAAGCTAGCCCCGACAGCTCTCGTATTGTCTGTCCTAGCTCCTGCAGTGACTCCTTTGCACCCTGCCGCCTGTGCCGCAATTCCAACGGGTGATTCTCCGCCAACTGTCCCGGCCCAGAACGCTCCTCCAGAATGCGCACGAGTTTGTTGTAGTTCACGTCCCTGCCTCCAGCCTTCAAACTTCCAAGCACCTTCACTGCAACGCCCTGCAGACTTGCAGCAAGAAAAATCTTCGCATGCCCATCTGACCACTCATTGGCCAGCTTACACGCCTCGAAGTGTTGGAGGAAATCACGCCATGGTGTTTTTCCGTTGAAGTGGTCCGGTATGGCGTTCGGTCGCGTCGTCTCCACCTTGGCAGGTGCGTGCTTGTCCCTTTCCAGGTTTTCCATGTTGCCCTTGACTGCCTGCTCAGCACCACAATCCCGACAATTCACATGTCGGTCTCTCTCGAACCAGAGTCGGTTGTCAGCTGTTGGTCTCAACCATGTCAACAGTGGATGAGTCGTCTAGTGTTGACCCTGTCTCCGGAGTGTTTACTGGTGCCGCCGGTGTTGTTGGTTTTGGAGTGAATCGAGAGTGTCCCTCTCGTCCGCCGAAGAGTCTAATTGTCGATGCATTTGGTGTGTCTGGTACCAGCAGGTGCTCACGCCTCTGTCCATCTGATGCAGCCAACCTTCCCTTCAATTCACGCATCTCCGCCTGCAATTGTAGCACCATCTCCTGCATCTGCCAAACCTCCTCACTAGGTCCTCCTTTAGCACCTACCAGCACGTCCTCCATTGCTGAGTTCCACTTGTTTGATACAGGGATTAAAAAAAACCATAAGGCCCCTGGAGTTGATTGTGTCACAGCTGAAGCTCTCAAAGCTGCCATGCAGGACCCCGAGGTTCTCATAGCTCTTCATCAGGCGGTGTGTAACATCTGGAACTCTGGGAAATGGCCACCAACAATGACAAAGTCGGTGTACATCGCATTGCACAAAAAAGTGACCGAGGCATGTGCAGCAACTACAGAACACTTGCACTAATCAGCCATGGTAGCAAAATCATTCTGAATGTTATACAACGCAGACTGGAAAAAACTGCCAACATCGAAGTGAGTGACACCCATTGTGATTTTGTAAGCGGTAAGGGTACAACTGATGGAATCTTTCTTCTGAAAGGTGTGGCAGAATCGCACTATGCAGGAAAACGCCCTCTTCATCTGGTCTTTGTTGACTTTAAGAAGGCGTTCGATTCAGTCAAACACGCACTTTTGTTTGCAAAACTACGGCACCTTGGCGTGGAAGAGGATGTGATGAGGCTACTTGAAGACCTCTACATCAACTCAAATGGCCAGCTCCGTTGGAAAGGTCAGTTGACCGACAAATTTGACGCACCAGTCGGAGTACGACAGGGCTGCCCATTATCACCAACACTCTTCAGCCTCTACACTGAGTCTCTCATGCGGGGGTGGTACGACCACACGGCGCACCTAACAGCTCAAGATGTTAGTGGTATCCCCGTAAAAGGAGATCAGACATGCAGACGACCTCGTTCTCATGGCACTGTGCAGAGCCGATGCTGAAGAGATGCTTACCACGCTGGACGACATCTCCGCCGGGTACGGGCTAGTCATCCATCCTGGTAAGACTGAATATATGGTCATCCAGCCAACATCTGATGACAACACCATCACTTACTGCTCGACACCAATACCTCGCGTCACATCTTGCAAGTACCTGGGCGTAATGATCAACCACACGCTTGATTGACAGCAAGGAGGCTCGAATGCGGATAGGTATTGGCAAGTCCACTCTTCGGAGTGTAAATACCTCCGCTCCCCCCGCGTCAGCCTTGAGGTAAAGGTACAGCTTGCTCGGGCACTAATCATGTCAAGAGTACTGTATGGTGCCTCAACACTGACACCGAAGGCAGCCGACCAATGAAAGACTGATGGAGATGATCAGCGACCGTTGGTGCTTCAGCAGCAGTGCTATGATACAACGGAGAGCAGCTTAAAGATTGACATACTCAATAGTGTTTTTTTTTAAGTGTGAGATTCGGCAAACATATACAAAGTCACTGGAATGAAGATTCTAGGCCTCTTACTTTTCGAGTTATAAAGTTTTATCAGTATCGTCCACACTCAATAATGGCGGATCACACTCAATAATGCTTTTTTAATTTATTGAACTGTTGGACCTGGCAAACATACATAGCCACTGAAATGAAGATTCTAGGACTGTTACTTTCTGAGTTATGTAGTTTTATATCAGAATTGGCGGCCATTTTTTTTTAAATGGCGGCCAAGGCCACCACAGGCCAATTCAGAGATTGCACTATTTCTAAAATGTCATGGTTTGGTATAAAGAACGTCTGTACCAAGTTTCATGCTTTTACCACAAAGTGCACGATTCCGTCCTAATATAGCCCTTATCCACTGGACTAATAAAGGAAAAGAGACGGACTTAGTTACGGGTTCTTTTAGGCACGTTCACCGTCTCCGTACTCATTTAGACACTAACCATTAAAGCATGTTGATCCCGGTCCCAAGTCGCCAAGCAAGACCAATGCACCACACCGTGACTTCGATACTTTTGTTCGGGAGTCTCTCACAGAGATTCGGTCAGCCCTTTCCGCCATGGGGCAACGCATCGATCGTCTTGAAAGCAACATCAATATCTCCATTGAACATGAGAGTGAGCGAATCGGTGAACTGGAACGAAAAAAACCGGGAGCTGGAAAAGATAACTGAGAAAATGGCTGCTGTCGAGGAAAATCTATCGAAGCACACCGAAAAACTGAACAAGCTTGAACGGTTCAGCAGAAGAAACAACGTCAGATTTATTGGTGTTCCTCAAGACAAAAATGAAGACTGTTTGGCCTTGACAACCAAGATCCTCGAGGAAAAGTTTGACCTACGAGATGTCAAACTTGAACGCGCCCACCATGACTGACCAAAGGTCTCAGGCAAGCCACAACATCTCCTCATCAAAATGAACTGCTATCAAGACAAGATCAAGGTGCTGCGTTTCCAACGCCAGGCCCTTGCTGATGTGCCGTTCTTCTGTGTTGAAGACCTGACCCATCTGGATCTCCAGGAGAAACGGCGATGGTCTACCCAAGTCTCCCAAGCCTACCAGGAAGGAAGGAAGTACAGGTTTGTTGCCGGCAAGTGGAGGGATCATGGAGGGTCATTAGCTGCGTTTTACCGTGGGTAACATCACATCATTTGCCACGCTATCATACTGTTCCCATCATCGCCTCAGTTGCATCATCCTCAGTCCTGGCTTCATTTAACATTTCACTGGCTATTTATTTTCATATCGCCCGATCGTTAGCCAACCATATACTCTTCTTTTGTGTTCCATTGCTTCCTTTGCTTTCCCCTGCGTTTATTTGTATTGTTTTTGCCTCTCCATATACAAGTTGATTTAACATTTACATGTATCAGTTTCTGAGCTTCATATACATGTATTATTTCTTTTCTCATTCCATATTTTGCTTTCATACATGTACATATATGTATTCATCTTGTCATTTACCAATGATTTGATTACATGCATTATCTTTTTTTTTTTTTTACATTCGCTCGTTTGCCATCCATGGTCAGTAGTATGTGGGGGCGGTCTCGAGCCTGTTTGGGAGGCGGAAAGAGGCCATTTTTGGAGGAGGATGAGGAGGAAAGAGGCCTTTTGAGGAGTAGGGAGGGGGAAAATGAGGTAATTGTGAGGAGGAGGGGAGTGAGTGGTGGTGAGGGAGGGAGGGAGGGAGGGATGGAGGGAGTGTTGGTGGTGGTGGCTGTGGCTGTGGTGGAGGAGGGATGGGAGGGGTTGTTGGTGTGTAGTGATGGAGGAGTGGGTAGATGAGATGGAAGAGATAGGCGTGGTTGTGGTGACGTCATGGACAAGATGGGACATGTCCGATCTGAACAAAGTGCAGACGAGGACAAGTTAAGACTCGCAATGTTAAGTATCGCGTTCTGATTGGTTAATTATTTTGAGTCGATGACGTAAATGCGGTTCTGATTGGTTAGTTAAATTCCCGAAAAATTAAAAGTATCGTTGTTCGTGAATGATATAGATGAAGTGTCTGCTTTACCATCACTGTAGCTGTTGGTGCTTGTGCAGACCACATCATATTGAATACGCTGCAAATCGTATGTTTTCATGTAGGTTATGCTCTACACAAGCTGTACGAAATATATTTTGAATTATATTTTACTTAAAGTTGATAAAGAAACAGCTAACTAGTAACGGACCAAGTGATTTTGAACATTTTCGATAATCAATACTTGTTCACGGTGAACACATTGAACTCCAAATGGTTTTCTTTGTTCCGAGTCCTAAATATGAATGGAGTAGTTTAACTCTTTTCTGTTTGACCGATGCAGACGGTTCAATTTGTTCGCAGTGTATGTAAGAAATAAAGTACCGAACCAGTCTGGGATACCCAACAGCTCGCTGAACAAAGAAATCTGGCTTGGACAACATATGTTGTATCTCAGCTCTAAACCTGTTTTGACTGATGCAGACGGTTCCGCTGTGTATGTACGAGATAAAGTACCGAACCTTCTGGAAATAAACTGCCCACAGCTCGCTGGATTGAAAATTCATGTTTTTCAAATCCTTCGTTTATACCTGACCGATTTTTGTGCGGGTCCATTTTGTCCATAATTTTTATTCACACATGCGTGAAGTATGAATCTCATGAGTGGTATGTAATTGAAGAGAGGGAACTAGGATTTCTAGATGTATCATTTATTAATCAAGATTGTGTGAATAATCATAACAAGTTTATTTAATCTCCGCATCCTTTCATGGGAAAAATCGGTTAGGTGTGAAAAAGGATTAAAAAAAAAACCCAACAACACAAAAACAATGAAAGTTCAATCCATATTTAAAGGCAAATATCTCTGTCATCCCTTGCTCATTTTTCTTGACTGAGGCATCATCTGAAAGGCCAGGAAATGTAGTTTCTAGAAATGTGATTAATTCATTAAAATAAAAATATCGTTGTGCAAAATACTTTTTGATAACCTTGCTGCATATTGTCTTTACTCACTCATGCGTGAAGTATGGATCATATGAATGGTACCAAATGAAAGCTAAGGAAATAAGCTTTCCAGAAATGTGTCATTAATTATTCAAAAATGAAATCAAAATAGGTTTAAACACTGACAAATATCGGTTTCGTTTTTTCTGGGACACCCTGTATAGCATCTGGGTTGGACAACATATATAGTGGCTCTGATCTAACCTGTTTTGACCGATGCAGACGGTTAAATTTGTTCGCAGTGTAAGTACGAGTCAAAGTACCCAACAGTCTGGGGAATCAACTCCCCCACAGCACGCTGCACTGAGGCATCTGGTTTGGCAACATATGTAGTGTCTCAGCCCTAACATGTTATGACCATGGAGCTATAGGAAGTTGACCGATGCAGAGGGTTCAATTTGTTTGCAGTGTATGTAAACGAGATAAAGTTCCAAACTCTAGTCTGGGGAATAAACACCACAGCTCGCTGGACAAAGGAATCTGGCTTGGACAACACATGTATAGTCTCAGCACTAAACCTGTTTTGACCGATGCAGGCGGATATATGAGCCTTCTCTCTATTTTAGGAATAAGGCACCGGATATTCTGTGAAGAAACACACAAGTCCATTGGGTGGTCGAAAAAATTGTTCCAAGTCCGAACTTGGTATGACTTATGTTTACAAGTGTCATACTCAATTGTGTTATCAAACATCTACGAGAACTGAGAAATTGGACTAACATCCGGTCATCCGGTGTCTGCTTAAGATCGAGAAATTAGTAGACAAAACAACATCTCCACACTTTTCGTCAGACTAATTGCCAGTCGCGTATAAATATACCCCAGTACGATCGGTTGCCACCAGTCATCGACCAAACTTTGCCACTGTGCACAAGTCTATAGCTGCCATGTCTCAAGACGAATACACTTGGACCCATCTTTGTCTCAACTTGAAGCCATCGCCGATGCCGAAGCAGAGGCATTGAGAGCGGGCAGTGAGGGTAACGATTACTTTCACTGCCACTCTCCTGACCCGACACCATCTCAGCTGCAAGAAATCTATCATCTAAAAGATACATTGACGGCTGGTACGTCTGCCAAAAAAGGAGGTGGTAACACCGAGGTAAGCCTGAAGTCTAATTTCTATTTAAGTTTTCAAAGGAAAACTAATTGTGTGGCTAAAACACTGACTGAAATACACGTCATGGTAAAAACCCTTATGTACATCCTATAATATTTAATCTTTTAAATGTTCTATTTGTAACGTAAGTTCCCGTTATTTTGTATCTTTAATGCAGCACGTCAACGTGTTTACCCGTCCTGTCACCGATCCTTTCCCGGCGGCGCCAGCAGAAGAACCCATGGTAAGGACGTCTTCCAATTCTTCACGATGCAATTGACGTACCGTGTTTCTGTTATGGGTATATCACTCTTTCTTTTCTTTTTTTGATAAATTTGTTTATATATATGTATGTTTTTTTTTCATCTACTAATAGGACAGATTGTGATAAGTCGTTTAAAAGACGAGACTGTCTCAATCGACATAGACGGAAACGTCACGTCAAGGAAAGACCTGAACGGTTAGTCTGCGATCAATGCCTGAAGACATTTAGTCGGAAGGACAATTTAAAGCGACACGAGAAAACGCATAAACGCCACGACCCATCACCAGCACCAGTCCCGCCTAAACCTCCAGCGGTACCTCTGGCCTCGAGACACCCATGTCATCCATGCCAGTTCTGCCGAAAAAAATACACTCGGCCGGACAATCTCCGACGGCGCGTGAAGATCCACCATCCCCAGAACAGGGAGAACAATTCTGATCGGGGAGCTCCGCCGGCCCTCCAACCTTGCCCCCGGTCCCTCCAGCGGTTCCACCAGCCCCACAGCCAGCCCCTCCAGCGGATCCACCGGCTCCTCCAGCTGCCCCGGCCGCCCAGCATCAAGCTGCTCCTCCTGTCTTTGCCGGACCCTTGAGAGAGGACCCCGAAGAATTCCCAGATGCCGCCCAATTTTATCTAGATGAGTTGAGGGAGGAAGACAGACTACCTCACGGTGCTGACGAGCAGGAGGAGCTGGAGGACACCGAACTTCTTCATACTTCACAGGTAAACTGGGGTTCTATAAGAACACATCATTATACTCACAAACCGGTACAAGATATGTACAATTTTAGACTTGTAGGATCTAGACTCATTGGACAGGGTGTTGACGTTGAAGAGGCCATGCGAGGGGTTTTTCATGATATCCGCTTGCGTGCCAAAGTAAACGTTTCATTTGGGCTTTTCTTAAGACACTCCGTTTCTTGTGATCTAAGGTATTATCACGCTAGTGACAATAATGCGCAATATTGCCGAGCATGGCCGCAGACAAAGGCCCGACACCAAATGGACTGTAGAGTCCATAACAGACATGTGCGTTTTCTTAAATAAAACGGATTTCTTGATAGGGCACCATCCATCCCACTGCCACCTTTCGTGGCCAACAACCCCGGCTTGATTAGTCTAGTGCGAAACAAACACACTGGAGATTTATTCGACGACAAGTTGTGGTTTTTTTGTTGATGTTTGGCTCTTCTAAACACAAATAATGTAAGGCGTCTTGAACGAGAAGTTCAGCACTTGTTAAGACAGTACCGTAGTAAACTAGGGAACGTAGAAGTTAATGGAGTATCATTAGATGACTTAGGCGCTGCTGAGCGTCTATTCAGTGTAAACATACAGGTCTATTCATTGGTGCAGGTAGACCAAGAAACTGCTAGTGAGGATAATGACTGATGACAATGGGGAGGGCGGTGAAGATGCCGTGGAAGGTGGTGTTAGGATAAGGGCTGAGCTAATTCGGCGTTCACCGAGCAATCATCCGCGGACACTGAATTTGAATCTTTTTGCTGATCATTTTTCATACATCCAGGATTTGAGGATGTACAGTAAATCATACTCGTGCAGCAAGTGTGACAGATGTTTCAAAGAGTCCGCACACCTCAAACGACATGAATTATGTTGTACTGCCAATGTCAAACACATATTTCCCGGCGGGACCTATCAGTTACCCAAAACGGTTTTTGATGACTTGGCCGAGCTTGGTATTACTGTCCCCATCGACCACCAATACTATCCGTATAGGGCGACCTTTGACTTTGAGTCATTTTTCTCCACTGTTCCAATTGCTAAGTTGCAGCGTGGCGAGCAATGTCCCCGATCACCAGGAACCGGAGTGTTTTGTGACCAATGGAGACTCAAAACAATTAGTTCAGCGGGTTGTGAATAAACTCCATGCCATTTCTAATGCCGCGTACTTAGAATTGTTACAAAGATACCAACCCGTATTTATGGCTCTGGATGAACTGATTGAACAGGGTACTGGGCAGCAGGGGCAAAGAAAACATCCGGCCGAAGCCATCTAACAAAAGCTTGATGACTTCTTGAGAGAACTTCCTGTTTTGGTTTTCAACTCGGGTAAATACGATGTAAATATAATGAAAAGGTATTTATATGGCGAATTGCAAACAACTGACCCCTTAGAGTTCATTGTAAAAAGGACCGGTACCTATATGGCATTGAAGACCTCAAAATTTAAATTCCTGGATATAACGAACTACTTGGCACCGGGGTATACTTACGACAAATTCTTGAAAGCGTACAATGTTGAACAACAAAAGGGATTTTCCCCCTTACGAATGGATGGACACTCTAGACAAATTTGAATCAGAATCACTTCCCCCACAGGAGGCTTTTCATAGTAAATTGAAAAATGGGAACATTTCCAATCAGCAGTACGAAGTGTGTCAAAAGGCTTGGGAGGAAAACGGCATGAAAAACATGACAGATTTCCTGATATGGTACAATAATCTGGATGTTGGTCCATTCCTTGAAGCTGCTGAGAAAATGTTCTCATTTTACAAACAACGGGGCATGGACATGTTCAAGTGCGCCATATCGGTACCGGGCCTTTCATTGAGGTATTTATTTATGACTATCCCCTAAGGCATTGCGTTTACCCTCTTCGATAAAGCCAACAAAGACCAGTACTATAAGGTTAAGGAAAATATCGTAGGGGGCCCATCAATCGTCTTTTGCAGGCACCACGAAAAAGACAAAACACGCATACGAAATGGGAAAAAAGGTATGTAAGAAGGTTGTTGGCTTTGATGCCAACGCATTATACCTTTGGGCCCTAATGCAGGAAATGCCGGTTGGGGTATTCATAAGGAGAAAAGCTGATAGTAACTTTGGCGTGCGAGAGGTGTCAATATCGAGCACATGTTTAACGGTACCGAAAAGCGGGTAGGAGAGAGAAAACTCCCTGTTGATGGGTTTTGCAGGGAAACGAACACCGTGTATCAGTTTCATGGCTGTTTTGGCACGGTCACCAATGTCGTCTTAATAGGAAGCAATTTAATGACGTAAAGGGTACGAGCCGAGAAGATCTTCTCAAACAAATGGAGGAAATTTCAGGATACATTTGGTCACAGGGTTATAATCTTATCGAACAATGGGAATGCGAGTGGCAAATGAAACAATCACAAAATTCAAACCTCCGTCAATTTCTGGAAACCATTAGATTACCGCATTACAAAAATTATCAATGTCCCAACGCGAATTGCACAATTATATCATGGACAACTCATTATTTGGCCTGGTGGAGTGCGACGTTCGTGTTCCGTCTCATTTAAAAGACCACTTAACTGAAATGACGCCTGTGTTTACAAATGTTGACATTAGTAAGGACGACATTGGTGACCATATGAAACGATACGCGGAACAGACTGGAGTATTTAAATCTCCACGAAGGAGTCTGATAGGGAGTATGTTCGGCTCCAAAATCTTACTCGCGACACCGTTGCTCAGTTGGTATATCGCTCACGGTCTCGAGCTACAACATGTCCACGAGGTCATCCAGTATAATCACAACAGTTGTTTCAGAAGTTTCGGGGATTCGGTCAGTGATGCCAGTAGGGCTGGTGATACAGACCCTTCAAATGCCATCCTGGCCGACACCATGAAACTTCTGGGCAATTCGGCCTACGGAAAGACTGTGACCAATCAAGAGCGGCACATGAAAGTCACCGTAGCTAATGATGTAACTGCTCCCAATTATATCAACGACCCGCATTTTAGGGCATTTACACGACATTGGGGAGGGCATTTATGAGGTTGAATTAACAAAAAAATTAATTTGCCTCAATTTACCGATTCAAATCGTTTTTTTTGTATATCAGTATGCCAAATTGAGAATGTTACAATTTTATTATGATTTTTTAGCTAAGTTTATCCATCTCGCAGATTTCGAAATGTGCGAGATGGATACAGATTCTGCCTATCTGGCATTATCTGGCGACAGTTTACAATCATTAATCAAACCTGATAAAGTAGAAGAATACGACAGAGAAAAGTCTCAGTGGTTCCCTCGAAACACCTGGTCTGTTTAAGATAGAGTGGGAGGGAGATGTAAGACTTACTTTTGCTTTGGGTCGCATAACAACGTCAGTTGCGAGGGTCTGAATAAGAAAACGAATGAAATAACAAAGGAAAAATATGTAAATGTTTTGCGCACACAAACGTCGGGTTCTGGGATAAATCGCGGGTTTCGTATAAGGGGTGGGGCAATGTTCACGTACGAGCAGACGAAAACGGCCTTTTCGTACTTGTACCCCAAACGCAAATTTTCCGAAGATGGGCGCACCATCACATTTTTAGATTTGTAAGAGCCCTTGCAGCTGTTTTATTCTTATTTCTGTTATTCTTATTATTACTTATTATTTATTATCATTATTACTGTACAGGGTGTCCCAGAAAAAACGAAACCGAGATTTGTCAGTGTTTAATCCTATTTTAATTTCACTTTTGAATAATAAATGACACATATCTGGAAAGCTTATTTCCTCAGCTTTCATTCGATACCGTTCATATGATACATACTTCACGCATGGGTATGAGTGAGTAAAGACAATATGAAGCAAGACTATCAAAAAGTAATTAGCACAACGATATTTTTATTTTAAAGAATCAGTCACATTTCTAGAAACTACATTTCCTGGCCTTTCAAATGATTCCTCAGTCAAGAAAAATGAGCAAGGGATGACAGAGATATCTGCATTTAAAATGGATTGAAAATTAATGTTTTTCAAATCCTTCGTTTATACCTGACCGATTTTTTGCATGAATGGATGCGGATCTATTATGTCCATTAAGAACGTGTATGTTAAAACCCCTGCCATCCTCCCATTCCTTCTTTCTATTCGTTTTATTCACACAAGCGTGAAGTATGAATCTCATGAGAGGTATGTAATTGAAGAGGGGAACTAAGATTTCTAGATGTATCATTTATTAATCAAGATTGCGTTTATTTCATCTCCGCATCCTTTCATGGGAAAAATCGGTCAGGTGTGAAAAAGGATTTGAAAAAAAAAAAAAACCAATTAAAATTCAATCCATATTTAAAGGCAGATATCTCTGTCATCCCTTGCTCATTTTTCCTGACTAAGGCATCATTTGAAAGGCCAGGAAATGTAGTTTCTAGAAATGTGATTGATTCTTTAAAATAATAATATCGTTGTGCAAATTACTTTTTGATAGCCTTGCTTCATATTGTCTTTACTCACTCATACGTGAAGTATGGATTATGTGAATGGTATCAAATGAAAGCTGAGGAAATAAGCTTTCCAGATATGTGTCATTTATTATTCATAAGTGGAATTAAAATAGGATTAAACACTGACAAATCTCGGTTTCGTTTTTTCTGGGACACCCTGTATAGTACGGGAATGTCTTCATAATTATATCATCCATTATGTTTTTATTATAATTAGCTGTTCCGACATTGCCGATGGCGGAACAGGTATTGTTTTCGATCGGATTTTACATTATTATTATTCCTTCGAACTTTTTGCTCCAATAGCTTTGTGCAGTAAGTTTGTTTATTGTTTATCTCTTCTTAGCTTCTTCTGATCAGCTTAGATGAGGTATCATATGAAAGCTTATAAGCTAAGGATCATACTGAAACTGAGTTGTAAAATGTGTTCATTAATTAAGCACGTGACAGCTCATTTGCATATTTAATTAGTAAATTTTGTTCGCAGCGTATCTCGAGAACGGCAAATGCTATGGAAATGATTCTTTTTGCAAAAGCTTAGTTATATTATGTAGTTGTGCATGCTGCCACACAATTAACCGTGACGTCATTATGACGTCATCAAAAAAGTTGATTTTTGGTTAGCAGTATATCTCGAGAACGGTAAGTGCTAGTGTTATGATTCTTTTTTCAAAAGCTTAGTTATATCATATAGTTGTGCATGCTGCCACGAAATTTAGTGTGACGTTATCATGACGTCATCCAAAAAGTTGATTTTTGGTTAGCAGTATATCTCGAGAACAGTAAGTGCTATGGTTATGATTCTTTTTTCAAAAGCTTTGTAATTACATGTGGTCGTGCGTCACGAAATTTACCATGACGTCATCATGACGCCATCAAAAATCTTATTTTTATGTAAGCAGCATATCTCAAGAACGACAAATGCTATGGTAATGATTCTTTTTATTAAAGCTTTGCTGCATCTTGTTGTTGTGCATTGCTCCGAAAAATGAACATGATGACATCATGACGTCAGCAAAAAGGCTGATTTTATGTTTGCAGCACATCTCAAGAATGACAAATGCTATGGTAATAATCCTTTTAATAAAAGCTTTGTTTCATCATGTCCTTGAGAATGCTGCCATGAAATAGACTGTGACGTCATCATGACGTCATCAGAGCTTAAAGCTGTTTAAATAAGTCGGAACAGCTCCATGTTCGTCCACGAACACTTAAATGTCTAGTTATTATTGTTGTTGTTGGGTTTTTTTTCTTACTGTTATTGTGACTTATAATTTCATTGTTTGAATTATATCAAATGATTCTTGAGAATAAAATCAAATATATTAGAAAATGAAATGATGTTGCGTTGATGTACGTTATTTGTTTGAAGTGTATGTATATAATATATATATGTATGTATGTGTGTGTGTTTGTGTGTGTGAGTGTGGGTTTGTATAGGCATTCAAACCGTGGACTGATAACAAAAGGGACAATAGGGTCCACGATTGGAAAAAGGTCCACGATTGGAAAGCATGTACAAAACCAATGGAGCTGCTGCCAAAAAGTTTAAGTCAAAACAAAAGAGGAACAATAGGGGGTCCACGATTGCAGGTGTTTACACACGTGTGTGTGTGTGTGTGTTATTTAAGATAAATGGATAAGGAAATGGAATAAGGGAATATACATACAAAAAGAAAATGAACCATGAAGCGGACAAACGATTTGCAATTTTTTTTTATTTCCACAGCAAACAAATTAGAAATGACAATTCATAATAAAAGGACATTAGACCTAACAATTGATAATAAAACCAAACTACCTACAATTACAAAGCATAGAAAGTGGTAAGAAATAACAAGTAATAATGAAATCAAACTACCTACAATTACAAAGCATAGGGAAAAAACAAAGCCAGAATGAATTAAGTGGTTTGAAGTAATTAGCGGTGAGGAATGCATAATCCTAGCTATTAACATTGAACAACAAACTAATTCGTCAAAGCTTTGGCTATCTGCCTCACGAAAAACTGTCCGTCATAGACAACTGTCTTTACTCCTGGAAAGTGTTTCTTAATAAATTCATTGACCAATAAGTCATTATCCTTTTCATCTGAAGAAAATTGAAGCGTGATTTTGGACATGCTTAATCACCGGCAAACGGCCGATATCTGTCCTTGCAGGGGTCGGCGGTTGTATCGGGTCCTTGTTGCGTTCCTCTTGAGAAATCTCTGTATCCGAGGGAGTGTCACTGGTTGCCCGTATGAATCAAAGTACTCTCCATCTCCGTCTCGAGTGATGTTAATTGCGTGATTGATCTATTTGTTTTCTCCAGCGGTCTGGCAAAATGCACGCCCAATCGCAAATTGCCACGTTTCACGAGATTAAAATGGCCTCCCGCAGACAGGTCCGGGCTCAGATCAAATCCATACAGTGTGTACCCTCCCTTGTAATCGCTGCGACTGATGGTATCGCCTTCATCTTGGTACATTTTATCTGTTCCAGAAAACAGGGTATTCAGCATGTGTCTGTCTTGAAAGAATATGTCGCTGTTTATAGGTCCGATCATATCCACCACACGGCTGTTCTTCATGTATTCCCATCTATACTTAAGACCCTTGTTGATGGCGGCATCATTCCCCAGTGGATCCGGATTGTCCATTCCGTTGGGTGTGTCCTTGTAGAACAGACCCGCCGTGAGTTGCGAGGCCTTGGCATCGCCGCCATAGCTCAGTGGGGTTTCTATCATGGCTCGGTACGTGTAAGTGGGCGTTGAAGGTGAGATTAAATAAACGCTCGTTCAAACTCACGTCGATCTGGCTGAAAAGAGACTGTAAAAACAGATTGACGGGTCCTACCCGGTCGTTATCAGCCAGATTGGAGCCGTCAGCTTTAGTCACCTTTGCCCTGACATACAGGTGAGTCTGGTTCAGATCCATATATTCCTCGCCGGTTCCGGGGATGAAAAACTCGATAGGGCCTCCATCTGATATGGTAGAGATAGGGTGGTATTCCATCCACTGTCCTTTCTCCACGCTGGTTTGGGTGAGCGGAAGTGAAAAGAGATCCAGTTAGGATTTGGTGCATTCACCCGAGTGTGCATGCAGCAGCGACATGGCGGTTTACGGAACGATTGGATGCTTTCAACAGCACTAATCAAAGATATCAGCCGATCTCTTCCCTCGCTTGCCCGTGCTTGAAATGACTCGTCTGCCGCTAGCTTTTCTTTTTATACCTCGACGGCGGCCTCTGGAGCCTCCGTTGGTCAAACTGTGAACAGCCGATTCGGTCAAATTGCGTCCCACACTGCAAAGTCTTGACTTTGCCGCTTTCTTGATGTCTTTACCATTCAGCGCATCTTGAGCGATGCCAACCCCGATGCGAAGGGCCTCAAGACCGATAAATACCGGGTGGCCACGCCCCACCTGTCCCACGTAATAATCCTCATGTTTGTTGACGGGAAGGTAACGTTCCATCATGGTGATTATAATCAGGTGAAGTATGACGAGCGCCGTTTTCTGAAGTGTACCTTCACAATGACTTTACCCCTCACAAATGGAATGGGTTGTCCAGTGTCATCCCTTAAATCCATTTTAATCGTGTCCACCAGCTTATGTTTTAGGGGAACGTAATTGGGATTATCTAAATTGTTGTCACGGTTTCTCCATATTCTCCTTCCACGTTGACCGTGCGTAATCATGGTGCCCGCGTATCACCCACCGTGCTGTACTCGACGATATTCGAGTAGATAAATATGGAATGAAACGGTTGTAACTCTACCACCAGTAGAGACTTTTCATTGTCAGAGACGATTGTGCCATCATCAAACCCCAGAAGCGTTGCTAGACAACCCAGCATTTTAAGTACCACGTTTTCACCACAATTTTTTGAATGTCTGAGTCGGAGCAGTCCATTATGTTCGATCGGTGGTACAAAGCTCGCAAATAGGTCTTCAGCCGTAAGATAGTTCCCCTCGGGTACGCGGTGGAGATGCAGCAGAGTCGAGCCGCCTCCTTCTGCCGAACAAGCCAGCATGTTCTCACCTTCAAAAAGATTGAGCCACCGGTGGGGATAAATGATTTCGGCAAGACCCACTTCCCAGTCTCCCTCAAACGAGAGAGGTGACGGCAAAGTAACAAAGAAATGACTCGGTGTATTATTAGGATGACTATCCATAGAACTATTGGATGGGAGCGTGACGTAAAATGAGTCCGTCATGATGAGGCTGTCGATCGATGTCTGATTTCCGGTGTTCAATGCATTGATCTTTATATCTTGTGTAGAGTGGTGACCCAGCTGTTAAATTTATCAGGATAACCGATCCACTTGACAAAGTATTCTCTTTTCCCCCTGATCGTTCGAGATTTGAGTACCTTCTCCACCTCGTACATGTCATCTAACTTGACTGCATGTTGGAGCCCTTGCTCGTAGAATGTGCCGTCTAACGATTCACCGTAATAATCTTTCAACTGGTAAACTGGGGGGTTGGCGCGGAATTACAGCACTCACTGTAAACAGTTCGGTGATCCAGCCCGGAAGATAACCCTTCTTAAATGGTCTTAAAAGGCAAGGGTTTGACCGCTGGACCGTTATTAGATAGACCGTTATACATATTATACCTAATCCTCTCCGCATTGTTGACATTAACCGCAGCAGGGGCTGTCTTGATGCTTCTGTGGTATGCGTGATTGTAGGCTGACATTAATTTCGGTAAGATCTTCACGTACACGCGACTGTTGGTAGCCGTGAAATATTTGTACATTTTCGTTTTGAGCGTCCTGTTGAATCTCTCCACCACGCTGGCCTTTGTTTCGTTCTGGGTTGTAAAGAATCCAATCTTGTTTTCTTTAAGAAAGGACTGAAAGGGACGGTTTCACTCGGTGCCTTTATCTGTCTGTAGCATTTGAGGTGTTCGCCCACTTTGTAAAATTTGTTGGAAACCGTTTATCAGGGACGTGCTGGTCTTATTTTTGAGTGGAACCGCCCAAGCATATTTGGACAATATGTCTATACACGTCAGTGTTTCCATTGAACCGACCGAGTGAGCTCATGTCCACAAAATCCGCCTGCCATTGTTGGTCGATACCTCCCACTTTGACCCTATTTCGTTTGAAACGTTTACGTATTTGTTTGTTTAACGTGTACGTGGGTTGTCGAATCAACCAGGTTTCAATTTCCTTCCGGCTTATGTTCACGCCGTCTTTTCTGGCAGCACGATAAACACCCTCTACGCCACCAAGGCCGGCTGGATGTTGGGGGTCGTAATACACTCGTTTCAGGTACGCCTCTTTGCTCGCCATCATGGATATCAAAACTTCGAATGGCAGTTGCCATCATGCTTCATGATGTTTGGCACCAAGACTAACCTTGCCAAGTTGAATATCTCGTCGATACGCATCGGTGCTAGCTGCATCAGTACATCTGCAACAGCTCAAAACCTGGGGGTCACATGACATTCAATGATCATATATCCAACTTATCCAAGTTGGTTAGATTCCATCTACGAAATCTTGGATTCATCCGCAAATACTTGACTCGCACAGCAACGGAACAACTTGTGGCACGCACTCATATCGTCTCAACTTGATTTCTGCAAATCCATCTTGTACAACTTGACCAAATATCAACTTGACAGACTCCAACGACTTCAAAATTCCGCGGCTAGACTAGTAACCTTGACCAAACGTTCAGAGCACATCAGTCCAGTGTTGCAGGCTCTCCATTGGTTACCTGTCACGTACCGAATCATATTCAAGATTCTTCTACTTGCGTTCCACACACTCGGTGGATCCGCACCAGCATATCTCATCGAAGCTCTACCTAGGTATAAACCAACCTAGAATCTTCGATCTTCCCAGACCATCTCTCTGGTTGTTCCCCGTGTTCATCGTTCATGGGGACCACGCGCCATCCAACATTCTGCAGCTTCACTTTGGAACAAATTACCAGCACACATCAGCACGGCCACATCTATTGACTCTTTCAAGAAACTCTTGAAGACACATTTGTTTACTCATGCAGTCCACTCATAGGCAGCATGTGTCTTAAATGCAAGTATTTATATTTTTGGTAGCTCTGAGGAATGCTCTGAAGGGGGTGGGTTGTTCTGGATGAGGCTGGGGGTATGTGCTCAGCATCGTTTGTCTCATGCTTAGTTGTCTGTTTTTAAGAGTTTGTCTTTTATCATCCGGTTTGGGTGTCTTGCCTACTGTTAGTCTGTTCGTTTGTTCGTCTGTTCGTCTAGTGTATGTTTTTCCCCACTTTGATGTGGAGATGTAAGTCTTGTTCACCTACTTGTTTTTTTGCATAAATTAGGTTATTTTAAAGATTTCAGTTTAAATTATACTGGTGTCATGCTCAAGTTCGCTATTTGTAACGTTGACAGCCTGTCCATCCGATTTTTCGTTCTTATTGTCTGTCTTGACTGTTTCGGCTGTCTTTTATCAACAAGAATGTGTGTCTTGTCTGTCATTATTCTGTTATCTGTCCGTTTTTTGTGTGTTTCCCACTGTTTATGTTAGTCATTTCTTAGTCTCGTAGTCGTGGTTGTCTCGCTGTTGCTTACTGTCTTGTCCATTTTATTTGTAATTTATTTGTATGTTTACAATTGTATCACTCTAACTGTGTTTCTTTTAATAGCATCTTATGATTATTCTATTTAATTTTTTTCCAAATAGTTTGTTATGTTTTTACGTTAACCATTTAACTTGTAACCATAGTATTGTTTTAACTGTATACCATTTTATTTTAGAGGTAGTACACTCGTTTTAAGGTTTTAGTATTTCTACTATTTTATCACTTTTTCTGTGTTTTCTTTTAATAGCAGCTTGTGACTATTCTATTTAACTTTTTCCAAGTAGTTTGATATAATTTTTCGTTAAGCTCTATTTCATATTTGGGATTTTAAATAGGTTTTTTTTTTTTTTAATTGTTTGTTTTTTGTCTTATGTTTCTCATTTTAATTGAGCTTTCTTTTTACTTTTTATGTCTAGTCTATCTTGGTGTCTTAACATTATTCGTTTTGTTTTTACTGTTATCAACTGTGACTTTTGTTTCAGGGCCCTGTGGAAGACCACATTAAGTGTGAACGGGCTACCTTGATTAAATATTAGAAATAAATAAATTAATTTTAAACTGCATGTTTTAGATAACTTATATTAACTGTTTTGTAGTTATTTAAAGGTTTTTCTTAATCTTTGTATAAGTTGTTAAGGTTGTTGTTTAATTCTAAATGATTGTTTTTATTTCTGTGAAGCGCCTTGGGCGTAAATTTTAACGGATTTGGCGCTATACAAGAATTATATATTATTATTAATTATATATTATGATAAAGAGGTAACCATAAGGGGCAGTAGTAGCATCGCGGTAGGCCTCCATCATGTACTTGGTCTTCGTAGGGTACATCTGCCTCGCTAAATGTGTAATTTGTGAAGCCCTTTTGGGTTTTTATAAATGACCATGTTATACGCATTCAAACTAATAGTTCGCATTTCCTTTCCCTTGTAAAACAAATTTTGTAGTATGAGAATGACGAAGAGTTTTCTGTGATGACTACCTTTGGTGAACAGTTCAGTGACCTTTCCATTGTTGCTGCTTTCTGACATCAGATCGTCTATTACAACTAGATTTCTTTGTGTTCGGTCCAGCGACTGCAGTACGTCATTGGGGTACCCCTCCACAAATCGTATCTGAGGGACCAGACTAGCCAGACGGCCATAAGCATCTTGATATTCCCCGTAACACCAGATGATATTGTTGATACCCGGTTCAATAATTGTATTACCCTCTGCAAGAATTACACGCTTAACAAATTGAGTTTTCCCCGGACCCGTTGGACCTGCGATAACGCACGTAAAGGGGTGTTTAAGTCTCCCATCCATTTCACTAAATGAAATGTTCCTAGTTTTGTAAGTGACTTATAAAGTCTTCAAAAGTCTTCTCCTTCAAGTACTGAAATGACTCACAGATATAATAAAACTCAGACACATTTGTTTCTTTTTTCTCCACCAGTCGGTTTGTATATTGTAAGCAATTTTAAAAATGACAATGATTATGATAACTAATAGTAAGAAAGAAAAAACAAAATAATGATAATTTACCGAGAATTGTTACTTAGGGATTCATTCCCATAGACGTGTGCATTACAATTCTTGTTTCTTTCATTTTCCCTCTCGTGTTAAGAAATTCACCATGCCAGAACTAAACTTTAGAAACAAAGATTTTAGATTACTAATTATAATTTGACCGATTTCTCCCAAAATGATCAATTAAAATGAAACACAGCCATATAACGAATAATAAAAAAATAAAAAAAATGTTCATGATAATAAAATAAAAGCTTAATTGGTTTTAAAAGGTATCCATCACTTTTTCAATAAGATCGGCTGTGTTGTCAAATACAGCCACGTAAAAAGAATCACTAATATCATCAAGATCCTTTCAATCATTTAAAATATCAGTAATCATAGTGTCCAGTTTAATGTTCAAGTCCACTCAATGGCCGCTAATGAAGAAACCAGCACTCAACTGCGGTGGATATTTTGCGCACTCTATCGGTGTCTAACGACAGGCTGGCCTCCTCGAAATGCAGAGGCAAAAAGTCATTGATCCGGCTCTCAGGATTATTGCTGTAGAATAGGCACGCGTGGTCGTACTGACTCGGCCAGTCCTCCTCGCATCCCTCGCAATCCAGTCTCTCCTGCGCCTTGTACACGAACTTGAAAACCTCATCCGTCAGGACCTTGGTCAGAATTCTCTTGATAAGTGTTTGTGTCCGGAGCCAACTCGCTATGACCCGTTGATTGGGAGAGTCTGTGTCAGTCGGTGGTAGAAAAATAAAGGCAGGGATGGTGATGTTAAAAGATCAGCTAATGACTTGGACAGGTCTAGACGAGATTAATAGCTTCAGCAATAGCCTGCTTTTGTTCGATCAAGGTGAACCATTCCTGGGTGGTCAGATTAAGCCCCTTCTTTCCTGCCAGCAGTTAAGTTTGGCCTTCGTTGAGGTAGCACTCCCTGAGGTTTACGTAGACACGGCCCTTGAAACGTTTGACCAAGGCATAATGCTCATCTCCCATGTGGAACCTGACGGCGTTCCTCTCGTTCTCGTCGTGGTCAGGATCTGGGCTGAACTTCCGTTTCTTCCCCTTGATGAACGAAGGCTGGGAGAAGTCCACGGGCGGGTAACTGGAAATCGCTGACATGGCAGCCGCCAGCAGGTCCGCTGCAGGCCCGGTGTCGGCGTCGCTGTCTTCATGTTGCTCTTGGATTGATTGGATGGTCGGGATAGACCACACACTCTCTCGGGTAAATATATTGTGGAAGTATGGTAGACAGACAGACGTGTCTCATCGAAGCTCCGGGAAACATCAAAATGTAACCAACAATTTCTCCTCCAATCTCAAGAAATTAATATATCTTCTTGTTCCCATGCCATGGGCTGTACATCAAGCCTCTAAATAACAAATCATCTGAACCAAAATATGCCGAAAAGGGACAGGAAAACTACTTCTATTTCTACCGGATCGGACGACTCAAACATCGCGCCATCGGCCTCATGTGACCCCATTGTCCCGTCACCGGGGCCCGTTGCTAAAGACGCCATCGACAATATACGGCGGGAAATACGAAGTCTGGCCACCGATATGAACACCAAGCTTGACAAAGCCCTGCTAAATCAAGAGTCCCTGCTTGGCAGAATGGCAGCTGTGGAACACAAACAGAAGGAGCTGGAGGAGTCATTAGTCTATTCTTCCGCCACCATCGAGGAATACCAATCCCATAATAACACCCTGAAGAATGGAATCTCCAGTATGACCAGCCAGCTGAAGAAGCTGTCCTTCAAATGGAGCGCTATTCTCGTAGCTTCAACCTTCGATTTGGGGGAATTCCAGAGACAAGTTCAACAGACCCTGACGCAACATATGAAGAGGTAAAAGAGATTCTTACCCATTAACTCGGCATGACCAATGTCGAAATTGAAAATGCCCACCGAACTGGTAAACCACCTAGATCCCGAACGGACAAACCCCGTCACATCTTGGCGAAATTCATCTATCGCTCAGAAAGACAGAAAGCCCTAGACCGTGCGAGGGCTGAGAAGGATTCCCTGGCAAGGTCAGGGATATTCATCCTGAGAGATATGCCTGCTGCTGACGTCGCGAAGAAAAGATCACTGCGAGATGTAATGAAGAAGGCCTACCGAGAAAGGAAGAATTGATGTTCCGAAACGGCAACCTGTACATCAACGGCATCAAATACACCAGACCACCTGTGCCTCCACAAGCGTCATGAACTATTATCTATACTTAATCCATCATGTCTTTATCTACATCACCCCATAAATATTTAAAACGGTTTCTACGGAGCAGAGTAAGTTTTCTTCGTTTGCTCGTTGTCCTCATTGTTGTGATTCTTATTCTTTTATTTCACTTAATCTTTACTTCATTGATTTGTTTATTATATATGACCTGTAATGATGACATACAAATGCTACACGTGTTGTAAAATAATTGTTGACCTTGTCTGGATTCAGTTCTGCGGAAATTGCAAAAAAAATGTTTTCCTTGTATATTACCTTTCAATCATTTGTTATCTGACGACTTTGATTCAGCCATTTTTTAATTCAAAATTGATAATAAACATTATCTCGACCGTCTTAAAAATCTAAAATTCAATCCTTTTATTCAGACTGAGAGTTTTGCTAACAACATTGACCTGGATCCAGACCAGAATTTTTACTCAAAAAATTATTCCACCTCAGACTACCTTTTACCGGAACAGTTCTCTGATAAAAACAAAGCAACAAACAACGAAAACACATTTTCCTGTTTTCATCAAAATGCTTAGAGGCCTTGTAAAGAATTTTGATCATTTAAATGTTTTTATAGATAGTTTGCAATATCAATTTCAAGTGATTGGATTCAGCGAAACCTGGTTAAATGATAACAGCCCTGACTTCCATATTCAAGATTACTCGTGCGTGAAGAAAAATAGACAAAACAAGACTGGCGGTGGTGTTGCCCTGTATGTGCATTACTCTCTCACCTCGTTTGTGCGTAATGATTTAATACTTAACAACTCTAATTGCGACTCACTCTTTATCGAGATTCCTCGTACCGAGGGTAAATGCATAATCGTTGGCATTATCTATAAACCACCTACCTTTAATGTGAATGAATTTGTCGCTGATTTTGATAACATTATGCTAAATATTAATAAAGAAAATAAAATTTCTTTTATCATGGGCGATTTTAATATAGACCTCTTGAAACATAACAGCCATAATCCAACACAAAATTTTATAAATTCTCTTTTTAGTAACTCGCACTTACCGTTGATAAAAAGACCCACCCGTATGACATGTACCACTGCTACCTCAATTGACAATATCATGTCAAACTATAATGATGGGAAAACGGAGAGTGGTATTCTGTTTAATGATATCTCTGATCATTTATCGATTTTTCAGATATCTTCTTTGACTACAGGAGGCATCTCTAAAAATAGGCCTAGTATAAAGCATTCATATTAAAGGCATATCACAACGCATGGAATAGAAAGGTTTAAACTTGATCTTGATAATGTTCAAATGGGAAATCAACTTATTAGATGACCCAAACCTCGCATTTGATAACTTTCATGCGCAATTCTTAAAAATATATGAAAACAATTTCCCACTAAAGAAATCAAAGTGCAGGAAGAAACTCAAGTCATGGATGACTGATGGAGTAATAAACTCAATCAAGCATAAAAACAAATTATACCAAAAATATTTGAATAATCCAACTGCTAATAATTTGGCTAAATACAAGTCCTTTCGTAATAAGCTAAATACTATTATTTAATTAACCAAAGCCAATTTTTATAATGATAAGTTTGAAAAAGCTAAAGATAATGCTAAAAATACCTGGAATATAATCAACTCTCTACTAAACAGGAAAGCTGGCAAAAATGCCCACTCTAAAATCAATATTGAGGGACATGCTACGACCAACTCTCAAGATATCGCTAATGCTTTTAATAATTACTTCACGAAACGAAAATTCAATTTTTCTTAACCCTATTACTATAAATGACATCCACGACGTTGTCTCCAAATTTAAAAATAATAAGTCACCCGGTCTTGATGGTATAAAACCAGGGTTGATCAAATCTGTCATTACCCATATAAGTGGTCCTCTGTGTCATATATTTAATTCATCCCTATCAAAAGGTATTTTTCCAGATAAATTAAAACTCGCAAAAGGTCACTCCTATTTTCAAGAACGGAGATCCTGCAGAGCTCAGTAATTACCATCCAATCTCAGTGTTATCGTGTCTATCAAAAATCCTTGAAAAGCTCTTGTACAAACGGACTGTACAATTTCTCGATAAACATAACCTCTTGTCAGAAAATCAATATGGTTTTCGATCAAATTACTCAACCTGAATGGCCCTTGTAGACTTTGCTGACAAAATAGTCAAAGGTTTTGAAGACAATTTATATTTGATTGGTATTTTCCATTAATCATAGTATTCTTCTTAACAAACTCAATTATTACGGCATACGTGGAGTTGCTCTTAGTTGGTTTGAAAGTTATTTGAATAATCGCCAGCAATGTGTTAATCTTAATAACTGCTTGTCTGATTTTCAACATATATCTTGCGGTGTACCACAGGGGTCTTTGCTAGGTCCTTTGCTCTTTTTGATGTATATTTATGACATTACAAAAACAAAACAATTATTATCATTCATTTTATATGCGGATGACACCAGTATCTTCTATTGTAACAAGAATATTGTTTCCCTCTATGAAATAGTCAACAGTGAACTGATAAATATATGTGACTGGTTTAAAGCAAACCGCTTAACCCTCAACTTATCTAAATGCAATTATATGATTTTTAGTAATAGGAAACCGTTTAGTAATTCACCAAACCTTGATATTGTATTAGATAAAATAGTTGTCAAGAAAGTTAACAAGTTTAAATTTTTGGGTGTTTTTATTGACGATAAACTGACATGAAAATTTCATATTGATGAAATTGTACGAAAAGTGTCCAGGAGCATCGGAATAATCAGCAGACTTAAACATATTGTTCCTTTTGATGTTCTGAAAACTCTGTATACCTCATTAATACTCCCTTATTTTTCCTATTGCAACATTGTCTAGGGAAACACATTTCGTACAAACTTAGATAAAATTACTATCCTGCAGAAAAAAATTGTTCGAATTATAACAAACTCACCATTTAGAGCTCATAGTCAACCTATTTTGCAAAAGTTATGGTACTTAAGTATTGTCAACCTCAATAAATACCAGCAAGCTTTGTTTATGTATAAATACTTAAATAATTTACTGCCTAACTCATATTCCCAAATGTTCATACTTAATCGTGAATTACATAATTATAATACTAGAGCATCTTCAAACGTTCAATTCCACATAGCCCTACATAGAACATCTGCCTTTCAAAACAATATTAAATTTACTGGACCCAAATTAAGGAATACTTTACCATTGTCTCTCAGAGAATCAAGTTCTTACAATACCTTTAAACGTAAACTTAAGTTATACCTTCTGTAAATTATAATCCTCTAAACTTATAAATGTTGTGGTTTTTCTTGTTATCCGGTCATGTTCCGTCATTAATGTCCTGTTATACCATTACAATGTTTATTCCAAATTATTGGTTGTGCATTAATGTATTGTTTACTTCTTAATAATTATTGTTTTTCGTGTTTTGTTTTGTAAGGCAGGCCTAACACAAACGTGTGCTTTATGGGTTTCGGCCTCCTCTTCAAATTCTAATAATTTACTTCATATTTGTTAATTATACTGAATTTATGAAGAGGAAATAAATGTTATGAATAAATGTTATGAATAACTAAGCTTCTCGGTCGAGCTGAAACCCTCACGCCATCCTCTTTTGACTTGCTCATGAGTTAACTTCTTGACGCAATCAAACGGACCCGGCCTTTCCATAGTACTAGTTGGGGATGAAGGCGGGTCGTTCAATCCTGATGTAGAAGCCATGGCTATTCGTGTGTTGAATAGTTGTGATGTTGAATAACTTGATACAAAAACTATGCTATAACAAGCAGCAAAGTCTGATCAGTTTAATCGCCAACAGAGAAATGGTCTCATGCTCAAAACGTTTCGGCTTTTATTCACATCGTCCGTTCCGAATGTACGTCATCGACTCAAAATAACTAACCAATCAGAACGCGAGACAACATTGTGAGTCTTAATTTGTCCTCGTCCAGCCTTTGTTCAGAGCGGACATCTTGTCCATGACGTCACCACAACCTCCCTTCTTTTGTCAACTTGTCCCATCTTGTCCGTGACGTCACCACAACTTGTCCCATCTTGTCCATGACGTCACCACAACCTCCCCTCTTTTGTCAACTTGTCCTATCTTGTCCGTGACGTCACCACAACTTGTCCCATCTTGTCCATGACGTCACCACAACCACGCCTATCTCTTCCATCTCATCTACCCACTCCTCCATCACTACACACCAACCACCTCCTCCCATCCCTCCAACACTCCCTCTCTCCCTCCCTCACCACCAGTCACTCCCTCCCCCTCACAATTACCTCACTTCCTCCCTCCCTCCTCTTCAAAAAGACCTCTTTCCTCCTCATCCTCCTCCAAAAATGGCCTCTTTCCGCCTCCCAAACAGGCTCGAGACCGCCCTCACATACTACTACGGTAATTGTTTTGTCTTCCTTTTTTCATGGCTCGTATTCGTCTGCCACAATTGCAATTGCATTGTCCAACCTAGTCTTGGTCAACGACTATGTTATTACCGTACTCGAACGTACGAACCGATAATCCGCACTGACACGCACGTACGTACACCCATTCGTAAAGGCCTTCTATAACATAGTCTTGGGAATCGTGTAAGGGCTGTGAGTGGCGCGCGCACTTCGTTAGTATAATGTGTGTAGCGCGCTACTTCGTCACCATGGCACACTGTTGAATATGTATGATATATAAGAATGACGGTGGTAATTCCCCTCAGGCAAAACCTAAACTTCGAGGCCTGCGGTCAGCTCCCATGGCAATGCCCGGGTCAAACAATGCAGAGATCGCTGCATGTGAAATCTGATACACTTCCCACGGCCGATCGACCTGTGGGTATTGCTATGCATGCGGTGTACAGGTGTATGTACCATGCACGTTGTATACAGTGTGAATTATCAAAGAGCTACAAACTATGAACAGTGTAAATGTTTTTGTTTATAGGCCTACATGCCTACATGTAACTTAAAATGGAGTGTTTCACTGTAGACCTCAGGCTAAATAATACTTAAATAGCACGTTTAAAACTCCTTGCTTCGTGTTTGTTTTTACCAAATGCAATGGAATTATAGTATTACAAGGTACAATAATTCAGCAACCGTTGATTTCTACATTATGTTGTAAATTAGCCACTGAAATACACAGTCATATATCTCCCCAACTTTCGCTCAGTCACATCGTCGAAATTTTAACCAAAAGGCACGTATAAAGTACCACACTATTGTAACTGTACCATATTGTGTAACTTCACGGGGTGCCTTGTTTACGTGTATGCACGTGCGTTTGCAGAAAATGGGCAGCGCCCGACTTTAGATGCAACGCATGCGCAGTGTGTTTCCCCCCGATTTCGGGGGGAGATTTTACACGATTCCCAAGACTGTATTAGTGAGAGCTCCGTGCGTACGTGTGTGCGGATTACCTGTACGTACACACGTATGGTCAGTGCGGTTCGAGTATCCACACCAATACAGTCTTGAACCAAGACTATGTCCAACCTTGAACTTATCCTCTTGACTTTAACTTGTCCATTTTGTGTATTTGTCTTGAACTCAACTTAATTGTGTAACTGTTGTGTATTGTGTACTTTGTTCACGTTTCACGCTTGCTTACCTTTGATTCAAACACTGGAGGTAATATTGCTAGTAATGGTTTCAATAATGATTCCTCTTGTAATTACTTCTACTCTGATGAGTTTTGTAACTTAAACCTTTCCCTGGATGGTATTTTTTCTATTTTTCACATGAATTCCAGGAGTCTCTGTAGACATTTCCATGATATTCAGGACTACTTGTGCACTCTTAATCACTCCTTTTCCATTTATGGATTCACAGAAACTTGGTTTCAAAGTTCTCCTCCTCAGTTTGTCCACTACAACCTAGTTCATTCTTCCCGATCTAACAAAATTGGGGGAGGAGCCGCTATGTTCATCAGCGACTCTTATATTTATTGGTTTATTAAAAAACCCCACCAAATCAACAGTCACATCACGAGATACATGAAGTGACTGACACGACAGGTTTACATTAGTTAAAAACGATATTTTCATGTTAAACGATATATGATATAAATTACATTAATTAATATGCATAGGTAATTAAGACAGTTAATAATCAAATTAAAACAATGTAAAAACCACAAGGTCATTATGTGCATTAAAAACAGACATATAGCTATACAAATAATTCTCTTAAAGGCAATTGTATTCACAGTATTCTAGAGAGCGCTGGTATTGTTCTTTTTTTTTGTATCTTTCAGTTCTACAGTAGGGAATGACTAAGTTAGAGGACTTTCCATTCCTAAGTTTTCTGTCAGTATTGTTTGATCTTTTTTTTTATAAACAGAAACTATGTCAGTTAAGGGAGCTTTACATTTTTTCAATATCGACAAAGTATAAAGTCTACGCGAGGCTCTAGACACAATGTCAGCTATGTGGCTGTCCCATTTGAGGTCATTCTGTATAATGATCCCCAGGAGTTTCATTTGAGTTGCCTCATTAATGACAATTGAGTTGAGAATGAAGGTTTGGTTTGGCAGGTCCCGTTTTAAAAAACTAATTTTCATTACATTACATTTAGCCGGCTTAGGTAGGACATCATTATTAGTGCACCACTTGGCAAACTCATCGAGATGGATTTGTAGCTCAGGTTGTTCATCACACTTAACTACTTCCCCAAGGGTTAGATCATCCACATATTTCCATCGTCTGTGAGTTCCCATTGCAGCGTCATTGACAAGGATAAGGAAAAGAATTGGGCCCAATTTCGTACCTTGAGGGACACCGCAAGAAATAGTTTTTACGGTGGAGACATAGCTGTTCAGTTTTGTATTCTGAGTACCATCAGTAAGGAAGTCACAGACAATGGGAATAATGGATTTTCTTACTCCAAGGTCAATGAGTTTTCTAATGACCAAATTATGATTTACGCGATCAAAGGCCTTAGTTAAGTCTAAAGTGGAGAGGAATGCATATCGATTGGGTTTGTCCAAGCCTTCTAGAATGAAATTCAACATATCGACAAGATATTGATATTACAATACTGTGTATTGTGTCTAGTCGGTTACCAGAAATATCATTAATAATCCACTTGGCAATAAACGTTTTAAATACCCTGGAAAAAAATAGGTGTGAGGGATATAGGTCTAAGTTGGTCAAATGAGCTGATATTAGCGACTTTAAGAATGGGTACAATGGTTGCCGTCTTCCAGACTGCAGGAAAATGACCTTCAGTGACACAGGTATTGAATAAATATGTTAATGGACTGCACATTCTGGAGCAAATTCCTTAAATAATCTTATTGGCAGATCTAGAGGATGACCGGCTTTAGATGTTTGAAGACTCTTAATAACCTTTAATACCTGTCCCCTATAAAGTATTAGAGGTGGTTCATCTGCTGGTAAATATACAGGCAGACTTTGTAATTCTAGGGCCGGCAACTGATTAGCTGCAAAGTGTTCATTTACAGCCTCAATAAAATTCACATGGCCTATCATCGGCTCCAGGGATAGCAGATGCCTTTGGTTTAAAGTGACAAATATTACGAATGTATCTATGCCATTTAGCTGGCTGTAAGCTTAAGTAAGACTCTGCACTGAATTCTTATAAACTTTGCTTTTAGCTTTGCCAATTAATTTAGGAATTTGATTACGCAATAATCGCCAGGTCATCAAATCACCCCTAGTAAAAGCACGCTGGCGATTCTTGATTTGTTGCTTTATTGCAGGTGTCATCCAAGGTTTATCCTTGTGACGTAATGAAGATGTTGTAACATATGGCATCTAAAGGCGTCCGTACACACGCCTCGTATGGATACATTGACATGTAATAAACCACCTTATTGTTACTGCACACACAAACGAAGCTTGTACGTTACATGGTGTCAGAAGTTTAGAACCCAAAAGTTCGCAAAGGGGACGTAAACAAACCAAACCTAGCAGTGTAAGGCAGCGTCAGGAAAAGACAGCTAATGAGTGAGTAACGAAGTCTCTTGTTAAAACTCACAAATTTCAACGTCAAACTTTACGTGTCGGCAGAACCGCGTGCGTGTACATCGCATGTGGACAACAGCATCCTTTTCGGGAAAAAAGATCAGTTTAACGTTACAGTGCAACGAGATATCGAAAGACTGTTTCCAATTCAAGAAACTGAAAATCCTGAGTAGAAGGACAACTCAGAATAGTAAGAAATAGGCCTACTACTAGAAAATCAGCCGTGTAAACAACACTTATTACCTGGCTAAACCGCAAGCATCCCTGCTGTCAAAAAAAAAAAAAATACTGAGGCCTGTAGCAGACATGTCAAAGTCAACAGAAAAACCCTCTATGAACTGGTCAGCACCTGATCTGCCTAAAGAATGGAAGCGGTTCAAGCAACACTGCACATTCACATTCAAGGGGCCCTTAGCCAGGAAGACTGAGGTTGAACTGGTAAACTATTTAATGACCTACATTGGAGATAAAGGCAGAGAGGTCTATACAACCTTCCAATGGGCCATACCAGATGAGTGCAACGAACTGGATGCAGTCTATGCCAAATATGAACATTACGTAGCCCCAAGAAGAAACCAGATTCGTGCCACCATCAACTTCAACAGACGAAAGAAAATTGAGGGAGAGAAATTGGATAATTTCATCACTGATCTGCGGCTGCTAGTTAAAGACTTTGGCTACGATGATGAAGAACGCATGCTTCGAGATGCCATTGTTCTTCGAGCACTCAATCATGCAGTTCAGGAGAAGTGCCTGGAGAAGGGAGATGAGCTGACACTGGCTATGGCCATCAAAATTGGTCAGAACTATGAGACGTCCCAAGAGAGCTTAAAGGCGATCAACAAATTACGAAGATCGCAAAGTCAATGCCGTAAAGTCAGCACACCGCTCTCAAAAAGCCAGTCAAACAAAGTCACACCCTCAGCAAAGGCCATACCGTTCCAGAGGCAGTCAAGACCCACCCAAGCACGGCAGAGCCGAGGCAAAATCGAGCACCGTGAAAAAGTGCCACAAATGTGGGTATGAAGCAGACCACTGGAAATGTCCGGCGAAGAACCAAACGTGTGACTTCTGCAAAAAGCCGAACCATTTTGCGTCCATGTGCAGAAAACAGCTTGCAGCACACAGAATGGAAAATGCCACAGCCCAAGGCACATCAGAGAGTGATGACTTCTCCCCAGACGAAGAATACACACATCTTATCAGTGCACTCGAAGACACATCAGCCTCAGAATGGTACGAGAAAAGCTGGGTCAACAATCAGAAGATCGAGGTGCAGATCGACACTGGAGCAGCGCAGTCAATCATGCCTCTCCACATCTACAAAACACTTGGGACTACCAAGAAACTATGCCCAACTGACCGCAAGTTCGAGTCATATTCCAGCAACAAGCTGAAAGTTGAAGGGTGTGTCACACTGCCCACATGCCACAAGAACGTGTGCATCGACGTGCCATACTACGTCATTGAGGCAGAACAGAAGCCGCTACTCCCCAGTGGAGATGCTAGCAAGCAGCTTGGATTCATAGACAGAGTCCACAGTCTCGAGTAGTACCCCGAGCTAAAGATGACGACCGGCACCCTTCCAGGGAAATACTCCTTGAAGATCGACCCATCATCAAAACCAGTAGTTCATGGCCCCAGACGACAACCACGGGCACTCATGCCTAAGATAGTCGACAAGCTACACGAAATGGAGCGTTACCACCACATCATGAAGGTCACTGAACCCACAGACTGGGTATTGCTCCATGGTTGTCGTCGTGAAGAATGGGAAGGTGAGGATTTGTTCCGACCCAAAGGATCTCAACAGAGCAATTCGTCGTGAACACTACCCCATCCCATCAGTTGAAGAAGTTGTGGCGTCATTCCCAGATACCAATATATTCTCGGTCATAGACGCCAAGTCCGGATTCTTGCAGTTAGAGCTTGATTATGAATCAAGTCTCCTCACGACGTTCAATACACCAATTGGGCGTTTCAGATGGCTACGTCTTCCATTTGCAATAAAGAGCGCGCCAGAAATCTACCAACGTGTTATGGACAACATGCTTCAGGGTATAGATGGAGCTCGCGCCATTATGGATGACATCCTGATCACAGGCAAGGATCCCAAACGCCATGATGAGGTCATGAAAGCAGTTGTGAGCAGAGCCACACAGTGGAACCTGAAGCTCAACTTCGACAAATGCCAGATCAAACAGACACAAGTAAAGTATGTCGGTCATCTTGTGACCGCTGGCGGACTGAAACCTGACCCTGACAAGGTCAGAGCAATGAAAGAAATGCCAGAGCCAAAGACAAAAGAGGATGTCCGAAGATTCTTGGGCTCTATCCAGTACTTGGCGAAGTTCATACCCAATCTCAGTGAGATTGACCAGCCTCTTCGCCAAATGATTAAGAAACATATGACATTCTACTGGGACAAGCCACAACAACAAAGCTTTGCCAAACTCAAAGAGCTTTGTACTACAGCTCCAGTACTGGCATACTACGATGTCAACAAAGAGGCAACAATCCAGTGTGATGCCAGTAGCTATGCTCTTGGTGGAGTTCTCCTTCAGGAAGGCAAGCCAATAGCCTACACGTCAAGAGCCATGACTCCGACAGAGATGAGGTATGCCCATATTGAAAAAAAATGCTTGACATTGTTCACGCTTGCAGGAAGTTTATTCACTACGTCTTTGGCAAAACCGTGACCGTTGAAAGTGATCACAAACCACTGCAAGCCATCTTCTCCAAACCTCTCCTGTCAGCTCCAATGAGACTGCAGTCAATGCTCTTGAAACTCCAGCCATATGACCTGAAAGTCACATATAAAGAGATCCCAGTCGGAGACATGCTCAGCAGAGCAAACCTGTCTGAGACAGAACCTGACATCAAGCCAGTCATGGTCAACATGGGAGACTTCATCTCAGTCACACCAACACGCTACAGTGAGTTCCAGAAGAAAACTGCGGACGAGCTAAAAGGCTGGCCAGACACCAAACAAGAGACGCCACATTCAGTACGCGAGTATTGGAACAACAGAGATGAGTTGGCAGTCTCTGATGGTATCATCTACAAGGGCATGAGAATTGTCGTGCCGCCAAGCATGAGACGTACCATGCTTACCTTGATCCATGAGTCACATCTGGGCATCGTAAAGTGCAAGCAGAGAGCACGGGAAGCACTATACTGGCCCGGAATGAACGAACAAATAGAGCAGCTGGTCGAAGATTGCAGAGCCTGCAATACACATCAGAACCGACAGCCTGCCGTGACACTCAAACCTACAAAGGTACCTGCCTGATCTTCCTTGGATCGAGCTGGGATCAGACTTGTTCGAGTTTGAAGGCCAGCAGTACGTCTTAACTGTTGACTATTACTCCAAATTCATCGAAGTCAACCAGCTCACAGACACCACTAGTGCGCATCAGTCATTGACGCCCTGAAGTCACAGTTCAGTCGTCATGGCATGCCTGAGAAACTACGAACTGACAATGGTCCACAATATTCATCCATCGAATTCGACACATTCTGCAAGAACTACCAGATCACCCATGTCACCTCATCCCCTCATCACCCTCAGTCCAACCGGGAAGCTGAGCGTGCCGTCCAGACAGTGAAGCGGTTGTGGCGGAAATGCAGTGACAAACACCTTGCGATGTTGGACTATCGCACCACCCCACTTGCAAGCTGCGACCTCTCACCTGCCCAGCTACTTATGAGTCGCAGACCTCGAAACAAGCTTCCTGCTTCACGATCCCTGCTTCAACCCAAAATGCATGCGACAACTGACGTCAAACAACGGCTCAACGAAGACAAGGACAAACAACAACACTACTTCAACAAGAGAGGAGGACAGGACTTACCAGAACTGAAGCCTGGAGACCCCGTCCGGATGGCACCGTTCCCAGGTGCTAAACAGTGGGTTCCAGCCACAGTGGTAGACAATCACGATGCACCTAGGTCATACGTGATACAGTATGGCAGTCGCAAGTATAGGCGCAATCGACGACATCTTCGTCTATCCACTCGCCTTGCCAACAAATATCCCCCAGCACCTGCTGCTGCAGAAACAGACCCCCACCGGTACCTCCCAAACCAAATACACATCAGGAGACCCCTAAACCCGACGTGAACCCTCAACCAGTGGTCAAGCGCAGTAACCCCACGAAGTCACCATACGTCACCAGGAGTGGCCGCACGAGCAAACCACCCATCCGCATGGACTTATAATCTGAACTTGAACTCTTCAGCTCAAGCAACATACAACTGTTTTACTGTTCTAAACTGTTCGTCGTTATGGACATTGAATCACGCGTGGACACTGAACTTTCTTTTTTCAAAGTGTTTTTCGTTCTAACAACAAAGTTTCTCAAAGTTGTTTCCCAGTACAAGTTCCCAATTTTATTGTGTTTCACATTTTTGTTTTATAAAAGGAGGGAGATGTAACATATGGCATCTAAAGGCGTCCGTACACACGCCTCGTATGGATACATTGACATGTAATAAACCACCTTATTGTTACTGCACACATAAATGAAGCTTGTACGTTACAGATGTCACCTTGGGAAACTGGTTGTGATAAGCATTATTAATTGTACATAAGAACTCATGAACTTGGGTTACAGATGTTTGGTTGTTAATAACATTTTCCAAATTAAAATCGGTTACCCACTGTCCAAATGATCTGACTGCGGAGTCTCTGTAAGGTCGTACGATGACAGATGTTTTCCCTCCAGTCGGTAATGTTGATAAAGGGTGGATAAGTGCACAACAGTGGTCACCGCGTCCTTGTGGTGAGACACGTTCTTGCTCAGTGAACAATGAGGGACAGTTTGTGAAAAACTTATCAAGAGTTGCATTTTCACGGGTAAAGAAGGTGATTAATTGCGTCATTCCTAAGTTGCTTTCAATTGTATCAGCTGAAGTTCTTCAAATTTATTGTTGAGAGATCTTGCATTGGTGAGTAGGATCCGCGGAAGTGGCGATCTGTCAGCCTGATTTGTTAGTCGGAGTCTGGGGATGGGAACAAGATGCCGTACCAGTTTGGAAGCTTTGTTACCGGTGTGGTCAGATGTGGTATGAGAGGTGATGATGGTAGGCATTGCCATGGCCCGTCGTAGGTGCCTGGGATTGCGGGTTCCCCCTTTGGTTCCCCTACGACTGCGACAAATGTTTAGTTGAGTGATTGTGTTCCAAACATCTTGGCTTAAGTTGGCCATGGGTAGAGAATAACCAATCTGGTGCAGGTCTTTAGCGCTGTAACGCAGAGAAGTTTGGGTCTGGTGTGTCAGTTGAGGTTTTTCTTCAGCCCCTGGCCCTGGATTCGGGTGTATGTCCCCACAACATATTATTGGGAGGCTGAAGGTTGCACTGGAGTTTGGGTGATAGCTAATGGCAGCTTTATGAAATCCCCTGTGATGTAGTATGTTGTAGCAGGGAGAAACAGGATTGATAGGGACGCCATTGTGGGTAGCAAAGTTACCATTCCATGTACACAGTATGCACAACAAGGCACACACCCTATTGATCTCCATCCGAGCGGCAAGCTTCCTCTGTTAAGGACTATACCTTAGCGTTCCAAACCAGTGCTCATGAAAAGAAGGTCCTGTTGTTCAGACGCACGAGTGTGACACAGTGGAGGTCTCAATGGCTGACCAGGTCCTGGGTTGACCAGGAAATCGCAAAGTTAAACAGCACAAGTTTCACAAACATCAAACACAATCACGAGCTAAAAAATGTCTACCTTGTTCACTGGCAAGAACAAAATGACGTTGAAGAACGTTGAAGAAACTAATTAAAACAGGTTAAAAAACGAGAGCCGTGAAATGGCTGCCGGTTTTCACACAGGCACCCTCAAATCTCAAGTTGGTTTCAAAGTTCTCCTCCTCAGTTTGTCCATATGAACAACTACAACCTAGTTCATTCTTCCAGATCTAACAAAATTGGGGGGAGGAGCCGCTATGTTCATCAGCGACTCTTTGAAGTTTCATGTCAGAGAGGACCTAATGCCTTCTTCTGATAACTATGAGTTAATTTTCATTGAAATTCAGCGTGACCATGTCTGTAATGTAATCGTTGGGAATGTCTACAGAGCTCCTGGGACTGCTTTATCCAATTTTGAGAGTGCTCTGGACGTCTGCCTAAACACTATTGCTAGAGAGAAAAAGCTATGTTCCGTAATGGGCGATTTCAATCTGAATTTACTCACTTGTTCTGAGCATCAACCCACGGATGACTTTGCTAACACCTTTTATTCATATGGCTACCTTCCCTTAATCGACAAACCCACACGCATCACTACACACAGTGCCACCCGATAGATAACATTTTTACAAACAATGATCAGGATGTTACTGCTGGTATGTTGTATTCAGATATCACTGATCACCTCCCTAATATTTTTTTCAGTTACAACGCGAGTTATACCTTTAGCTTTTTTAGTCTCTTTATCATCTTCATCTATAATTGAATACATTTTTGATCTTAGACACGTGGCTGATTTGATAATTTTTCCGCCATATTCATCTTCCATTTTTCCAATCACTTTTTTATTTATTGGGTCGTATAATGGATGATCGGTTTTATAATTTGATAAATCATAGAGACTCGTGTCTTTTTTAATATCATCATAAACATCATCAGTATTAATGATGCATAATAAACTGTCTGTGTCAGTATACATGAGTTTGATATTATTTTTATAAGTTTTCTTCAGGTGATTGTAATAAAAATCATACATTAAAGATTTGCTTAATACATTTGAGGCCAGACTTGGAGCCTCAAATAATTTATTACCGCTAGACAATCAGTCTGGGTTGGCCAGGGCATGAGGGGCTACGCAAAGATTTACGACCTGGTCATTATTTACGACCAGGTCGCTGCAGCCTTTCTTCCCACGTGCTTGGCTTAAGTTGTTCACTTTTGTCTGAGCAGTCGATGGAAACACTTGTTGTGCTTTTAAGTACGTGCGTTGCAATTCGGTGTGCTCATGGTGAAGTAAGATACATATAATTTGTCCATGGTTTGCCGGGGATGACGGCTCCTCCGGTGGTTACAAATGGCGAAGATGAAAGCAGCGTAGGGGAAGGCACCCTATACCAGGACGTACAGCCTCCGTGTTTTGCCTTCCCTCTATAACATCTTCCGCCCTTGATAGATCCCAACGTTGTGGCACCGGTCGGTGGCAGGGGTGAGTTTATTCCCATGACTAGCTTTGATTTGTCAATCGCATGAATTGTTAGGTTATCACTTTCCATCCCGTCACGTCTCCCCGTTCCGTTGAATTGTTCTACCGCTTCTATTTATAGTTTATTCCTTTTTGTGGATACAGTACAGGATTGAAACAATACACGGGAAGAAACGTTCAAAGATTTGCCTATAACTCAAAATGGTGCTGGTGGAAGCATTCAGTTGAAATGTTTCCTTCTGAAAGTTGTAATAATCATTAAATAAATAAATATTTCTAACGAGCTTTATGTGAAAATCACCTGAACGCTCTTCACAAAGATATCAAACGTAAACATAAAAACTCTACCACGAAACAGACAGACTCCGCTTAAAAACAAAAACAAAACAAACAGTGGGGACAAGACCGCAACCAGTTTTGTTCTCGGGGAGAGGTCACAACCAGTCTTTACAAGTTTATGTTTTTAGGAGGGGTTGAGTAGTGTTTTGGCTTCTAGTGACTGGGATTTTCGATTGAGCTCGGGTTTTCTGGGTTTATTGTTTCATGTTTCATGCTGGATCGGACATGTTTGGGTGCATGTTGTCTTTTCCTATCATGTACTATTGTGATTATATTAGCGTGTCCACAGATTTACTGGCAGTATTGTAATAATTATAGCACTAGTTGAATTACAGTTGTTGTGACATTGATTTGTCAAGCGTGTGCATTGCTTTGGATTTGGGGTTCCCTCTCCTGTATAAGACAAAATCTATAACGGAGAATTCGTTGAGTTTGATGTTTTCTTCTATTGGCACGCCATCCGCATTTTACACGTTTAATACACCCGTTTTGGGAGGTTATGTCTGTTGTATATTTATAGGTTTTCTGACAAACCTTTCCCCCCTCAATTGGTTTTTATTGTGCTGAATATGTTCCTTGCCCTTAACTGGTGGTGTTATTTTTGGTTGACCATCCATTTCTGTGGGTCATGTTTGCCTCTTCACTTGTTTATGTTTTTCACTTTATTTTGGCTGTTCATTCCCTTGAGTATGCGTGAAAATCCCCCATTTTGCAAAGCCGTTCGGGAGAAAACCAAATGCTGGTTTGAAACCAAAATAAGACTTGACATTCATTTCCTGTCAGTTTATTCTCTGTCTGACGGCGAAAAAATAACCTGTCGGAAAAAAAGCACTGCGTGAACCCTATTCTGTGGTCGGATTTCCGTCTCGGGTCACCGTGGCTTATTCTTCGTCCTAATGCATTTCAGCAGCGAGTCCTTTGCTTGTCCATGCTTGGCTCCCAGCCAGACTTGAACTGTGGTCAGTCCGGATTTGACAACTTGCGCATCTGTGACCGGAACAATCAAACCGTTTCCCAACAAGCACCACCATCTTTTTAACAAGTTTTACCATAACAGGATTCATGCAAAAATTGTTTTCCTTTTCACGCTTTTTTCGTGGTTGCTACCTTTGGTTTGACAGCCCTAGTTTTTTAACAGTTCGGACTTGTCTTATGGAGCTTGAGATTGTGACTAAGGAACTTATAAAAATGAATAAAGGCCCGAAGACAGACATTGTACGACTACGGAGTAAGTAACACAGGAAACTTCAATTCTGGTTCCAACAATTTAATTTGACTACTGAAAGGAGAACTACATTGTGACGAGCCAACGCCCTGGAGCCAACTGCACTGAACAATACCAGTGGCCGTACTTATATAGCCTTACTTATAACAGGAATTTGGGGTGATTCGGGCGCGACACCTGGAATTACGAAATTGCCTGTGGTGTTACATAAGAGCGCCACAACATACGCCACCCCTAACTGAATTGGCTCCTGACAATTTAATTATAAAGTATAAACACAATTTAATTACAAAGTATAAACATTCGAGTTATTCAAAATTACATTTTCATTTTTTTTTAAAGTTATAATAACGGCTAGTTCAATCTATTGCTGGGTCGGTCGTTGAGGTTCGGTGTTCAAGTTGTCCCCATCTTCCGCGTATAGGACCTCCACACGTACTCCCTCTCGTCATACATCGCATTCGCGCACAGTCACTCCTCGGGCTGGCCAGGCCGCAGGTTCCTTACGTGGTCGGACATCCTCAACGTTCCCATCCAGGGCGCCACTTGAAGATGAACTATCCTAAAAACATCTTAAAATTAACCAAGCCAGTTATCTCAAAAGTCGGCTCGTACATTTATAACAACTTCACTCTTTTTTTGTAAGGGTTTGATAAAGTTTTTAACAATTTATCTCCTTTCTGTCTTTTAAGTTTTTAACAATTTATCTCTTTTCTTTCTTTTAAGAGACAAATACAATTAATAAAGTTTACAATTTAAGTCTTTTACTGTTTTTAAGAAATAAATACAATTAATAAACTGGCATCAGTCGTGATTTTCATAAATTAGTTTGACTCTTCCACAAATTAAAACGGCACGAAATCAAAGAGTCGATCATAAAACGAAAACAGCAATATCAAAAATCCACAACATACGCTTGGTTAGTTATACATGAATAATTTTCACGATCAAAATTCGTTCGTAAAAAAAGGGAACAGCATTATAGCTTGGTTGGTTATACAATTATAAATTACGTACTTTTACATGTTTCACATTTTACCTGAAATCTTTACTGGATGTGATTTAAGAAACTCTAATGCCGCAGCATTCAAATTTGTACCAGGCTCCCAAGTATTCTTCGAGTGAGAAAAACCTTTCCATTTGATCAAGTATGCAAGTTGCTTGTTTTTGTACCTGCCTCTGATTATGCGCTCAATTTCGTATTCTTTGGGTTTCTTTGAAATCTGCGGTAATCCTGGGACATAAGGAATTCCCGAAGATTCCGACTCACTGGATTGATGTACTGCCGTGAGAGGATGGAAAATGTTCTGTGGGCAGTCATCTTCTTGCAAATCTGGAATTGATGTATTCTGCTCTGGATCAAATGGAACGGAATTATTAGTTGGGCGAACATATCTATTATATGCAAATTTCATGCGGTTCACATGCACAGGAAAGGACAGTGATTTATTATTTTCAAGGTTTCTGACTCGAAAATTTACCGGAGATACCTGTTCTATCAAGAGATATGGTCCAGCCCAAAACTTCATAAGTTTGCGTGATAGTCCTTTTTGGAATGCCGGAATATAAATCCAAACTGTGTCTCCCACTTGATATGGTACCTCATGTGCCTTTTCATCAAAACGTTCCTTCATTTTGGTTTGATTAAGCTCTGCATGTCGCTTGGATACATCTCGAAAAACTTCAAGTTGGGAAACTAAGTGATGCATGTGCTCTCTAAGTGTTTTCTCTGGATAATTGGAACCCGCAAGGAGTGTCACATCTAAGGGTAGCCTTGCTTCTCTTCCATATAAAAGGAAGAAGGGGCTAAATCCCACAGAATTTTCAGCAGGTGTAGTGCGATAAGCAAACTGTACAGAGGTTAAATACTGATCCCAATCATTGTGGTATGCATTTACATAATGAGAAATGGTATCAAGGATAACCGAATTGAACCTTTCTTGAATAGCATTACATTGAGGATGGTAAGAACTGGTATTCAATTTGTGAGTTTGCATGATTCGACACACCTCTAATACCACCTTGCTAAGAAAGTTAGATCCCCTGTCACTCAGTAGAGTCTCTGGACAACCATGTTCACAAATAATGTTGTCGTAGAGTGCTCTAGCTACTGTGGATGCATCTATGCTTTTCAATGGGATCAAAATTGGCCATCTCGTACAGTGATCTGTAAAACAGAGAACAAAACGGTTAGCATTTGTTGTAACAGGTAATGGTCCCAGTATATCGACACTTACTCGTTCAAAAGGCCCAGGGACTCTCATTGTAATCAACGGAGCTAAAACCTTGTGTCTGTGTGTTTTTCTCTGTGCACATGAGATACAACTACGCACCCAATTATCTACATCTTTGTACATTCCATTCCAATAGTAGCGTTGACGGATTTTACTATAAGTTCTATGGAATCCAAAATGAGCGGCAAGGGCATTGTCATGACAGTTATCAAGTACTGTGTTTACAAACAGTTGTGGTACATACAATTGATAAACTTCCCGTGCTGGCATATGTCGGTTTGACGGAGTATGCCAAATATGGTATAACAAACCATCTTTAGCAAAGTACTGATCGGCCTGTAATATCAGATTTCTGGCCTTTTTGTCATCGTCTGGTAATTCGTTTCTTTCTAGAAACTTAATCATAGCACTAGGAAAGTCATCCACTGCTAATGCTTGTTTGAAATTTGTAAGATTAATTCCAGTGGGAAATTGAGGAGTTTCTTTCTCATTACGATCGATACTCGGTATCCTCTTTCCATACTGATATCTCAAATTCTTTACAACACTAACATTTGGCCTGGATGACTCAAGTGCATCAGTGGTACCAGAAAAATCATCATCAATGTCATCAAGGTCTGTTTCTACCCAATTGGTGTCCGTTGATGTCGGAATAGTATTGTTAGAAACATGGCAGCGACTACATTCAGCACAGGAAGTATTATAGTCGACTCTACTAAGTGCATCAACATGGCAATTTCGGCCTTTGACATGTACAACTTGAAAATTATACGACTGTAATCTAAGTGCCCAACGTGCTAGTCTACCGGTAGCATGTTTACTGTCAAATAACCACTTTAATGCACAATGGTCGGTAACAACAGTGAATTTTACTCCCTGGAGATACTGTGCATATTTCTTCACGCCTTCTACAACTACAAGAGCCTCTAATTCAGTAGTAGTGTAGTTGCGTTCTGCATTATGTAATGCTCTACCACCATAGGCAATGACCCTTTCTTTATCGCCTTGGACCTGGGCTAGAATAAAGCCGAGTCCTTTTCCCGACGCATCTGTTTGAAGGTAAAATTCTGTACCGTCAAATCTGGGAAACGCTAAAATAGGTGGTTTTATCAATTGTCGTTTGAGAGTTTCAAATGCAGTTTGGCAACTTTCACTCCAAATAAATGGAACATTTTTTCTAGTCAAATTAGTGAGGGGTTCTGCAATCCTACAGTAGTCTTTAATAAATTTACGGTAATATCCTACAAATCCAAGATATGATTTTACCTCTGTTTTGGCACCGTTTCTAGAAAAATACGGGCGTGACCAAAAATTCGGGACTGTAAAGCCAATACTTTTTTAGCATCAGCAAAATCTCTTAATGAGGCCAAGGTCCTAAATCTAGAAAAGAATTCGTCTACGTCCTCTTCAGGAAGACCTGAATATTTGAGTCCAGAAGAGGTTAAGTCATATTTGGTGCCCGACATTGTTGGTTTTTCTTCCAGATCGACTTCCATAAACCTTGATGGATTGATACTTCAATATACAAACCAAATAAAACTAATGGGCAATTCGCCACCTTATCTTACACTGAATAATGCAACAACTGTGTACAGTACAAACTTAAATAAACTTCATACACGAAAGGAAAAAGACGAAATCTACAACACTGATGCCAGTTTGAAAAGAGAAAAGAAAAATAAACTTACCGCGTGCCCGGTAAGGGCAGCTGACTGGGGCGTTGGCCGTCAGAGTTCGGGGTGAAGGTACCGGGAAAACTCGGTGTAGGAACACGGAGTTGTGGATCTTCCACCATTTCTTATGGAGCTTGAGATTGTGACTAAGGAACTTATAAAAATGAATAAAGGCCCGAAGACAGACATTGTACGACTACGGAGTAAGTAACACAGGAAACTTCAATTCTGGTTCCAACAATTTAATTTGACTACTGAAAGGAGAACTACATTGTGACGAGCCAACGCCCTGGAGCCAACTGCACTGAACAATACCAGTGGCCGTACTTATATAGCCTTACTTATAACAGGAATTTGGGGTGATTCGGGCGCGACACCTGGAATTACGAAATTGCCTGTGGTGTTACATAAGAGCGCCACAACACTTGTGAGAATCCGTCTTTTATTTAGTTGAAATAGACTGTGACTTGCAACCGGGCGGAATTGCTGGCCCATTTTTCACGTCCACCTTAGGTTCCATAATCAGACAGGTTTCAATACAAACGCCCGGCGAATTTCGTTTAACTCATAACCTTTCATTGTCACAGGGTCATTCTGTCAATGATACAGGTCATTTGGCTTTATTTGGATAGCTACGTTTCTTTTGTGGACGAATGATTCCAATTTTGTGTGCGAAGGCACTTCAGTCATTTGGTGGTGTTTGTTAGAAACGTTAGTTCCCCTTTTGTACTTCTAGGAATTGCTGCAGAGTGCCCACTACAAAGATTGCTTTTCTTTGTTTTTGTTTTTGTTTTGTCTTTTACTCGGTTTGGCAAGAAATTCGAGTCACCAAAGCAACATCAAATCCTATTCAATAAATGTTTGCGTATTTATTTTGAGTATAAGGAAACCCTTTCTTTCTAGGAACATCAGTCTTTGTTAGATTCTTTCTGTTGCTCATTTGCAAAGCCGTTTAACCAGGTCGAGTGTTTTCAGGGCGTTTTTATCCACTCGTGGTGTCCCGAAAGCCTCGCCACGCTATCCGAGCGTCTCAAGCCGCGTGTTCTGGTTTGAGTTGGCTTGGAAACAATTTGGAAAATCAGATTATTATGCATCATAATTTTCAATGATCTGAACTTTGTTTGCACCAGTCAATTTGCAACCCAACTTCTCAAAATTATGTATCTTTTGAATTGGCAAGTTAATTTTTTCATGCACGTGAGCTTATGGCTGGGTCGTGAATGGTCAATTCCCCTGTGCGGACGTCTCACTTTTTTGCTCTATGCCCACTGGTACTCATTATTCTAATACTGACCGGTATGGGAGCAGATCATGCGTTTTTTCACTTCAGGTTACATAATTCAGGACAGTTGTGAAAATTTGTGTCCTGTTCAGGCGACTGTGCAATATTTAACTCATTCATTCATTTATTCATTCATTCACAATAACCATTTATACACAATTATTACACACAGTTATACAGTTGTAAAAAAAAAACCCAAGGTTTAGGCACAGTATTATATACATGAACAATAAAAGCCCTATCTCCTGTAACACCGCAATAGATGGGTTTATCTAAAACCGTTTTTTTTTTATACTTTTCAAAAAAAGTTAGATTAACTAATTTTTAAAAATATTTGCTGTTTTAAATGAAGGTTTACTAACAAGTTTAGCAACTTTTTTAGCCGACTTTTCGGTGTTATCGTCGATAAGGATCTGACCATCTATTCTATTTCGAACATTTTCCATCGTTTTACCAAAAACAGAATTGTTCATGAGTTTATAAAAATTCTTTTCAAAATCCGTGGTTGCTAATGTTTTAAGTTGAGTATTTTTATCGATGTAAGATTTCATCCAAGGTTTTTGTTCAAATCGTAAAACGCGGTGTACTTTAGTTTGTTTTAATCCAAACGATAAATATTGTTTTAAGGATTTATAGTGAACTACATTTTTTTTCCTAGGATATAATGTTGCAATGAGTTTATCTTCGCGCGAGGCTTTTACTTTGTTCGAGAGTAATTCTTTTTGATACGGGCTAAACCATTCTTTAGGGACGGTTATGTTTTCCGGGGCTAAAGGCAAATCATTGTGTAAATCATGAAGTTCCTCGGGATATTCTAGATCAACTTCTAACATAAATCCATATTTAAAGTCATCTTCTAAACCTAAAATATGATCGGTTGAAAATTGTTTAACTTGGTTTTCTGATAACCATTCAAAACCGCCAACGGGTAACGGTTGACTCATCGCCCAACCGTATAAATTATTTGCGTCTAAATAAAGTAAATAACTCGATTCTTTCTTGGGGTCATAATCTTTTAGATATTTGTTGTTTGCTTCGTGATGCCTACATTGTCCTACGCTAGAATAACCACCACTTTTTCCTTTTTAAAAAAATAAATATTTATCTATATCCGTTAAAAGTTCTAGTTTTATTTTACTATGTTTTAATAACGCGTCCCAAGCTAATCCTGGGGCGGTGATATAATTCGCGGGATCTAGACGATAGGTTTTTTTACAGGTGCGTCTAAAATTTTGAAACACATCGGCTAATAATAACGTATCGGTGGTCACGTATAAATCGTGATAATCACCCAAAGTTTTACAGTTGAATGTTTTCCAAACATCCTGAGCCCTTTGATATTCTTCTTGCGTGATATCTTCGAGTTTTAAATGACTATACAATTTTTTTCTTGGTGGGAGTTATTCAAAACGCTTAAAAGAATTCATATATTCATAAGGATAAATACCCTTTTGTAATAACAGCGTTATGTCATTATCATTGTTAAAATGTTGTTTTAATAACTTAAACTCATCTTTAGGACAATTTTTGACTAATTTATCGAGTGAATCTGCCATAAAATTAAAAGAATCTATAAAACGTAATCCACCTAACCCAATTAAAATATATTTTTCGCTGTTTTGAGGAATACAAAATATATTATCAAATACACTTTTTTTCCGCTTGATGATACATTATCTCATCCTCTTCTTTTAACCATGAATCTTTAATCATTTTTAATTTGTCTTTGTTTAGTTTTAGTTTTTTATTATTTAGTTTTATTTTTTCTACACATTTACGTTCAACATCAATCATTATTTGATTGATTTTCATATTTTTGCTTTTTAAAAATTTCATTCCGTACTTTTCTTCAAATAATTTTATTTTTGAGTTATCTTTTCTTATTTCTCGACGTAACTCATTAAAGCACTCACGTTCTTTTTTTTCTTTGTTAAGATTTTCTCGCAGTTCTTTTTTATGATTTTCAAGTTTTTCTTGTTGAGTTAACAATTTAGATAGAGTAGTTTCAATTTTTTTCTTTCGAGTTTCGTTTTTCTTAATCGTTTTATTTAATGTTTCAATACATGCTTCTACCCCCTGCATAATCAAATGTCCATCATAATTTTTTAAGTTGTGAAAAATGACCGGTATTTGTGTTCGATTTGTTATTTTAAGTTTTAGGTTACAATGTGCATGTGCAACTCCACGAAACTTTCCTGTGATGTGACAATGATCTTTAACTTTTCTAAAGTTATTAATTTTTTTATCGCACGTTAAACACAGGTATTCTGTATATCCTTTACCATTTATAAATGTTTTTGCTGATATTTCTTCTTTGGTTTTAGGCTTCGTACATTGGCACATTTTATCAGAATTTATTTTTATTTCTTTTTCACAAATCCAACAACGGTTACTATTTTTTATTATTTCTTCATCAACATATTCACATTCTTTGGGATTATCAAATATCTTTTTAATTTCATCTTGTTCTTTAAACAAAGAATAAATTATATCTTTAGAGGCATCAGCTCCTCTATATGTTTTTTGTTTCATTAGTTTTCCATCATATCTTACCACAACGTAAGAATATCCGCTAGGTTTATGAATAGCCAATATTTGTGATTTTGCGGTTGGTTCTTCGTTTACTTTTTCTAAGATACATTCAAAATCGGCATAAATCACAAATGGTGCATCTTGTATATTTTTAAAATTTTTGAATTGTAAAATGTTTTCATCTTCTTCAGGAAGTACTACTTGTGATGGATGATTTACTATTCCCTTACACATTTCTTCGTGCAATTTTAATTTATCTTCTTTTTGAAAATGCGATAAGCATCTCCTACAGTAATATGATTTACATTTATGTTTATTCGTGGCCATAAAAAATAAGGCTGAAAAATGTTTGATCCAACAAAAGTGGTTCTTCCCATCTCTATGAACTAACAATAAATCTATCGAAATATTTGTTTTCCTGTTCAGAGATACGATGAGGAGTAGGTAAATCTCCTTCTTTATCATTATCACAATCTAATAAAAACACATTAATATTTAAATTGTTTTGTCGTTCAATTTTAGATATTTGATTTCTTGGGGTTGGAAAACCTAACCCATCAAAGTTTAAACCATCATCTAATTTATAAGTGCTTGGTCTTGCCTCCTTAATTTGATAAGCCGGATTTTTCCTCTTATTTTCTTTAACCTTGTCAGTATACAGTCCTAATGCCGACCTTATTGCCCATCTAATACATTGATCGTCTTTGTTTAACACATTAACAACAGCATTTTTGTTTTTAATAAATGGAGGTAATTCTAGATAAGAACCAACATTAGCAAAGATATATCTACCAAAATTCATATAAAACACTTCTATTTTATCTAAAACTAAATCCGAGTCTTGTAAATTATCATTTTCGACTTTGTGTATTAATTCTCCAATATTTTTATTTACCTCATTTACTATTTCACTTTAACTTAAAATAAGTCCTTGACCACTTCTAAAAGTAAAATCAATAAGACTTCCCGTTGTTGTTTTTCTATAGGTTATTTTTATAGCAAATTGAATCTTAAAGGCTCCATGTTCTCTAAACATTAATTTTACCTTTTTTACAATATCCCCACGATGCTGATTGAAAAATACTGTTATATCTCGGTAATTTGATTGTGGTCTCATTTCTAAATTTATCAAAATGTTTCTAAAACGTCTAGTTCCTCTCCAGTTAATTGCTTCGTTAATTGTTGTCGGTGCAACATAATCTTTAATTGCTTTGATATAGTCTCGTCTTATTATTTGCCCCCTATAACCAGTTGGTGTAACATCAAGGTTAAATCTTCTTGTTAATTCTCTAAGATCTTCAATTTTTTTTTTATTTAAGTTTAAAAATTGGTTTTGAAATCTTTTAATCGAACTAATGTCGGTTTAATAAATTAAACAAATCATTTTGTATAATATAATTTTCTAACCTTGATTTACTCCAACTTTTTTATCCTCTTGCTCTAACAGGCTCCGCACTTTCAATTACACGTATCAAATCATTTCGAGTAGATCTAACTCTTTGTATAAATGGAATTCTTTCAGATTCAACAAATCTTTTTAAGTTCTCTTTTTTTCCATTTGTTATATCCCTTCGCAATTACACGACGCGGCGTTTGATTATTCTCTCGACCCATCTTATTTATAATAATATAAAATAATATTTTATAAAAAAAAATCAATTTTTTTCATTTTTTTTTCACATTCCAATCTACAACTTTTTTAATTTACAACATTTTTTTTCGCGATAAAATTAAGCATTTGATTTTTATTTTGGATTTTTTGAGATTTGTGAAATGGGTGAAAATTGGCGGTGGTGATTAAAAATTGGATTTTGGATAAAATTGGTGAGATGAAATCTATTTTTGAATGTGGCAGTTAAATGTGGAGTGGAGTGACTGAAAATTGGGGTTTGGAATGATAACCCCTTTTTCATACTACTACATGGCATCCCTGCTGCTCACCGAAGTAAGTGCAGAGCAGACACAAAAGTCCGATGATAGAAAGTTGTTTCCAACAGCTTCATCTACTTCAGTTTGTCCTGAAGCTTTCTGTTTTCAGCTTTCTGGTCAGCAAACTGACAGAAAGCAGTATTCACCTCGCTGAACATTTCCATGGTCATGGCTCCGAACACCGCGCTTTGTATAGTCTTGTGTATATACGTTCAAAACAATCCCATTGTTGAACACAGGGTCACGTTTACTTCCCAATGGTCGGAAGCCAGACAATATGGCTCATTGGCCGTTAGCCTTTACAAACATTTTTTTAACTGTTTGAAAAGAAAGAAAACGCAATTCCTTCTTTTCATTTTAAAGAATAAAAATACTTCAAATATTAGAATACATTACAGCACTTCCTAAAAAGTGATTTCTAGAAAAAAAGATGAAGCATGGCAATTGTATAAAAACAAAACTAGATAACGAAGTACGGTATCGTCTTTCAGACGGTCTTGAAAATTTCGTCCCGATTCCGTTTATTTACAGTAAAACACGTAATTAAACGAAGAAGTACGGTATCGTCTGTGCAATTACAGCTGCAGCCATTCAAATTTCAGACGGTCTGGAAAATTTCGTCCCGATTACGTTTATTTACAGTTAAACACGGCAATTAAATGCAAAAGTGTTTTTTGAAGTGAAATTACAGTATTTTTACGTTGAAAACACCGCAATACAAAAAAAGAAGTGGCAAAATGTGTTTTTACAGACAGAAAAATCACGTTTTTTTTACTATATTTTTTACAGTGTACAAGTCAAGCATAGCATGTACAGTTCTACGCCCAGGACGAAATCCATATTGATTAGAACAGAACAAATGGTTAAATTCCAAAAAACCAAATAAACGCTTATGTATTAATTTCTCTAAAATTTTGGAACAAGTATTCAATAATGAAATTGGCCGATAATTACTTGGATCCAGAACATCACCTTTTTAAAAATTGGAACAACTTTAGCCATTTTATACAAATCCGGAAAAATCCCTTGATTAAACGAGGCATTAAATATATTAGTTAAAGGGGGTGAAATAATATCAATAACTTTCTTTAACAAAAAATTACTAATTACATCTGGCCCAGAGCTAGACTTGTCCTTAAATTTATGTACAATACCAATGATTTCACCGGGTTCCGTAGGATTTACAAAAAAATAATTAATTGGAGAGTTAGCAAAATTAACATAATAATTGGCATCTTTACTAGAGTTAGGTACAGTCTGACAAGTTGTTTCACCTATTGAACAGAAATGAGAATTTAAAGCATCTACAATGTCCTGTGTGTCAGAAATTACTTTGTTGTTAACGACTACACTACTTATACTCCCAGGAGAATGTTTAGGGCTACATTTGATCATAGAATTAAGAAGTCGCCATGTGTCTTTAGCATTACCTTTAAGATCATTAAGTTTATTGTGATAGTAAGCGGTTTTAACGATACGCTTCAGTTTATTGAATACATTATTGTACCTTTTTTAAAAGGCAAGCCTGGCTGGACTTTTCATTCTATTAGCATAATACTTTTGTTTATTAAAACAAGAGATTAGTAAACCAGGAGTCATCAAAGGAGATTTAAATGATCTACGACGAGTTGTTTTTTGCTGTACTAAAGGGAAAGCTAGATCAAATGTAGAGTGCAGAATGTCGTCAAATACAAGCATTTTTGAGTTAAGATGATCAGTATTGTGAACTTGGGACCAATCTGCTGAGGATAACATCCTACGAAATGCTTGACAATTAACATAATTAAATCTTCTAAAAGCAGGTTTACCATTTGAGCGAACCTGTTTGATCTGGCCATTTTCAAAGGAATACAATGAAATAAAATGATCAGAGAGATCACTTTTCACAATAAAAGAAACTGCATCTCTATCAACTCTGTTTGTGAAAATGTTATCAAGCAACGTAAAAGAATTCAAATTGTGATCAATCCTAGTGGGCCGTAAGATCAATGGAACATAATTGTCAGCAAAACAAGTGTCAATAAGTTCACTAACAAATTTACCTTGAGACGACTCTTTTCCATAATTTAACAAATTAATATTAATATCCCCTAATATATAACAGGCTTTAACTTTAGCTTTTTTGACTTAAAAAAAATAAATTGCTCATAAAGTGTTTAAACCTAATCAATTCAGAGAGTTCACCTCCAGGGGGCCTATACAAAGAACAAATTAAGAAACTTTCCTTAGATCTAGGATTAATTTCTGCAACAAATAATTCAATTTGAGGAGAAAAATAAGACAAATCTTCACGTACAGAAAAATTAAATCCGTCATCAATAAATATACCAACACCACTTCCTTTTCTAATGGTGCGATGTTTCTCACACAAACTTAAAGGGTGATCACCAGGAAGATCATCAAAATCTTTACAATTAGTGTCAATAAGATATGTCTCAGATAACGCAATAATATTAATTGTTTTCTTCTGGCTTAAGAAGTGCAAGTGGGTTTTAAAGTCATCCCATCTACTAGAAAGACTACATATGTTCAGTTGCATAAAAGTAATAGGATCTGAAAACTTATTGATTAAAGTATTAAACTCAGGATATGTAACATAAGGACTACTAATAGTGTGGTTATCAGCTTTAAACGGAGATGGCACGTAAAAACCAACATCTCTCTCAGTTTCGTCGTCAAGGAGATCAGCAAGACAGTGATTGTTACGTGTATTCATGGAGGCTTCCGGGGTACACATAATGTATCCAAAATAATACGTGTGGCTAGAACAGACAATATTGCAACTTGAATAACCGCAACATAATGAAATATAGCATAATAACATATACATACATAATAAATAATAAATGCAGTTGACAGCAGTCTGCCAATAATAACGCAATTGGCGTATGCAGTCATGTGCAGTACAGCAGATCATCACATGCGAGTGACAACAATTAATTACTCAGAGGCTATAGAAGAAAAAAAAAAGTATGCGGATTATGCCCTGCGAAGCGGCAACCCCAGGAAGGAGAAGTGCCGTCCAAAAGAACAAGGACATAAACTCAGACTCCATTAAGGACCGCACCCCTCCCCCCAGGGCCACCACCCCACACGGTCATATACAGAACACCCTCAGAAATACCTCTATAAAGAATATAGAATCACAGTTATAATATAGCATACAGTAGTACAGAAGTTAACTCACTTTGGCATATCAGAGATAGACCAGGGCCCTTTTCCAAACCTCGGCTCCGGCTCAGGCTCCGGCTCCGGCGCTGTCGTCCGTATGCTGAAAAAATATGTTGTGGCTTTTTACTGAAGCTGATTCTCTGTTTTCTTGTTTAAAATAGAGTATCTACTTCCAAACCGTAGCCAAAAGCCTCTATTTTGATACCTGTTATTTTAGAATGGATTCACGAAATGGAGCCGAAGCCGGAGCCTGAGCCGGAGCCGAGGTTTGGAAAAGGGCCCAGGCTTCAAGTTCCTTAACAATTTTGTCTGCGATGATCAGGCAGACTTTTCCAGTACCAAAGTCAATCTTGACGTAGGGGTTCTTGTCATTCTGCTTAGCAGACTTGTAGGCTGGGCTAGACTTGAGTTGACCCTGTGCAACTTTAATCTTCAGAGGCCACTGAGTTACAACTCTCATGTCCCCCATCTGATCAGGTTTGGCTCTCGCTGACTTCAATACCAATTCCTCGCCTTCCCAACAGACGAAGGCAACAAGGAAGTTCGAGCTGGGTATAGAAGTGGAACCGGGTTGAAGACGTCTAGGGAGAGGGTGGGCACGCTTCAAAAGCATCTGCTCGGTCTCCTGGAACACCACAAAGTTGGATCAAACTTCTCGCCTTATTTACATCAGATGTGGAGCCAAATACGGGGGGGGGGGTTAATAAATACGACGTTGTACTGCATACTGCGAACCTCGGAAAGTAGTTGTTGTTTCTGTAGAGTGGTGGAAATTCACTTTGTTTATTTCAGTAAATCTTGTGCCCTGACTTAATTTTACCCAGTCCTATGTTAAGCGCTTAAGCACCAGTCTGTTTCCCATGGTCAATGCACTGACCACAAGTTACTCCAGTCAGTGAGCAGCCAGGCAGCAGTGAGGCAACACCTGTTAATACATAACTGTAGTTGACCTTCCTTGTAAATAGTGGACAGACTGCCTTTCTATGAAGTTCTGCTCAATCTAACTGTCTGATCTATACCGTCTGATTGTACTTGAGAGCAATCCTCTATTAGTACTGTGTTTGGTTTTGGGGTTTTTAATTCATTATTTTGTCTTGGCTTTACATTTTAGGTTTTTTTTGTTCAAAGTTTGTTGTTGCGGTTTTTTCCCCTAAATTCCAACCTTGAAGTGTGTTGATCTCCAAAACTATTTTTTATTTTTTTTTATAAAGTTAATGAAGAATTTTCTATTTTTTTTGTGGAACCTAAATTTCTTTTATATGTTCCAACTTTATTGAGTATTTTGCGACTTGTCAAATTGAACCAGGACCTTTGGAAGATGATTTTTGCTATTTTACTAGTGTTTTATTTAGTGTACGGATTTTCTCCGCTACATATTTTTGGTGCCGAAACCCGGGATTGATTCAATTTTCTTTGAGAACTTAGCCATTTACTTGATTTTTTTTTTGTTGGGACAGTTTTTTTCTCAATTCTTAGAACCATTTTTTGGGGGAAGTTTTTTTACCAAACCAACACAGTGCTTTTAGTCCGAGAGCTCGACAGTTCATGATGGCACGTACCCCATCGTGTCCACTGGACCTGACGCTCCATGAACCCTGGAGTCCGATGAATCCCTTCCGGACACCAGTGCGACAGAGCACCACTCCGGCAGCCTCTCGTCCTACGGTGAGGGATGGACAGCCGTCAACCGGACATCATTCCTCTCCTACCCCATCGTGTCCGCTGGACCTGATGTTGCATGAACCATGGAGTCCGACGAACCCCTTCCACACACCAGTGCGACAGAGCACCACTCCGGCGCCCTCTCGTCCTACAGTGAGGGACAGACAGCCATCGATTCGCCATGATGCCACTCCCCTCCAGCTGGCAGGTTTTGATCCCCTGGTGATGTCACCTTCAGGAACTGGTCCCCAACAACCCAATGGTCTCCCTCACACGTACACATCGCATCAACTGAAGGATGTACCTACCTTCAATGGATCCGGCTCAAGGAAACATGGTCTCAAGGTGGAGGACTGGGCGCAGCCAGAGAAGGTGAGGTTCCACGACGTTGTCCGCAACACCCGAGGAGAGGCTCGAGACGTTGTCCTAAATCTCGAGAGTCATGGCGAGGTGATAGCTGAGGAGGCCATCTGCGAGCTACTGGAGGAGTTCGGCGAGGGATGCGGTGCAAGCACACCCATTGCAGCCTTCTTCGCACGGAGACAACGGCCGGAGGAGACAGTGACGGAGTATGCCATTGGTCTGGAGGCACTCCTGCGGCACATAGAGGAGGTGAAAAGGAGGCAGGGAAAAAACAGTTCCCTAGGGGAGGACCGTGACCTGCTGCTCACGACACAATTCATGACCGGCCTCCATGACCAGGCGATCCGGCAACGCCTCGCGCCAATGAAGCCGCGTTCTATGAGCTTCAAGATGCTGCGAAAGGAGCTGCGGGTCATCGCCGATGAGTTCAGCCAAGGCCGTGAGCTGAGACGCCAGAGATACCAGATCCATCAGGTGGTGACAGAGCCAAGTCCCCTGCATCGACTGAGAGGAAGCCACAGCCTCCCCAGGGCCACGCCCCCAAATCCCATGCCCCCCCCCCCCCCAATCCCATAATCAGGCTGCAGCAAGTAAAGATGACAACAGACAGATGGCCGAGCTGTCATCGCTGGTACAGCGCCACCTGACCACCGTCGATACACTGTTAGATGGCCAGAAACACCTAAGTCAGCGGGTCGGCACAATTGAGGACTTCCTCCGAAGGCAAAACAAACACGGGCAAGACGGCACCAGTCATCGCGGCCGCTCCCCTGGGCCCTGCTACAACTGTGGTGAGACAGGGCATTTTGCAAGGCAGTGTCCGAGACCACGTCACCAAGCAGCCAGCGGGGCGTTAAACTAGATATACCTGCTGATGCTGGGCGATCAGCAGGTATTTCTAGTAAGGAAAGCCCCCTTGTCGGACCAGCGACCATGACAGAAGTGAAAATCTCAGGTAAAGGTTGTCAGGCTCTACTGGACACGGGTTCACAGGTCACCACCATAACAGATGAATTCGTGTCCACTCACCCTCAACTTAAGTCCCTTACACCAAAGCAGACGGACATCAGAATACGGGGTGCTGGAGGCCAGAATGTTCCGCATAATGGCTATCTGCTTCTAACCGTCGAAGTCCTTGGAGAAGAGATTACAGATGTCCCCACCTTAGTTGTCCTGGTGACCGAATTCCAACGCACTACACCCCTCCTCATTGGCACCAACGTCATTATGGCAGTTCGGGACACACTCCACCGAAAGCATGGGCGAGGCCTGATGTCGAGAACCAAAAGGAAGTCCCACCCCTGGTTTTCAGCATTCCAGTGCATAAACAGTGACGGAACCGACATCGCACGGACAAACGGAGAGATCGGTCGCCTCCGATTCACGGTGATTGGGACTAAGCAGAGTTAGTTATTGGTAATTCCGTTGTTGCGGACAACAACATTTTAAAATAGGGGAAATCTTGTGCCCTGACTTAATTTTACCCAGTCCTATGTTAAGCGCTTAAGCACCAGTCTGTTTCCCATGGTCAATGCACTGACCACAAGTTACTCCAGTCAGTGAGCAGCCAGGCAGCAGTGAGGCAACACCTGTAAATACATAACTGTAGTTGACCTTCCTTGTAAATAGTGGACAGACTGCCTTTCTATGAAGTTCTGCTCAATCTAACTGATTGTTTCGCATACCGTCTGATTGTACTTGAGAGCAATTCTCTATTAGTACTGTGTTTGGTTTTGGGGTTTTTAATTCATTATTTTGTCTTGGCTTTACATTTTAGGTTGTTTTTGTTCAAAGTTTGTTGTTGCGGTTTTTTCCCCTAAATTCCAACCTTGAAGTGTGTTGATCTCCAAAAGTATTTTTTTATTATTTTTGTGTTGAGGTTAATAAAGAATTTTCTATTTTGTTTATGGAACCTAAATTTTTTTCTATGTCCCAACTTTATTGAGTATTTTGCGACTTGTCAAATTGAACCAGGAGCTTTGGAAGATGATTTTTGCTATTTTCTAGTGTTTTATTTAGTGTACGGATTTTCTCCGCTATATTTCCAATTGCCTCCAATAAGAGATGTCTTGACCTCTAGGGCTGGAATGGTCGTCTTCTCCGGGGACTCAATCTTGGTGAAGGCATACTCTAGTGAGGTTTGAAATGCCGACAGTTTATCAGCATTACTCTTGGTAACTGTCAAGAGCTCTGCCAAGGCGGCCTTGTTCTCTTCTAGGGCAATCCGAATTTCAGCAACGTCCTTCTTGGATGCCATTTGTAGATTCCCGGGAAAGCAGTAGTGTGTACGAGAACAATGGGAAATGGCGACGAATCATGCACACGTGTTGAGATGAATAGAGACAGGGCCATTGTGTGCAGTGAGGTTGCTCGTAATTTTGAGTTGACTCGTTGAAGATTTCTGTGACTCAAAAAACGTCAAACCGGCGACAAATTCTCCGCTAAAGGTGTTACAAACGGTGACACAGATTCCAGTTCAACATTAGCCCTCAAAAAGGTGAAGTAAGAAGCCCCATTGGATGAAATAAAATCACACTCGCAAGATACGATCCACAACAAGTCTTCACGCACTGACCGCCATAGCTCTAAGCAGGTTTTTTTTTTTCTTTTCGGACGCCGGATCGAAAGCATGACAGTTGTACTACTTTTTTTTGTTTATAGTCTCGGATGAGCGCTGACTTATAACACAGGCCAAGGGCTAATGTCGAACTAGCTGTGCTTCTACTCCTGGGATGTCTTCCATAAGTTGTCTTCTCCTTGTTGATGAACATGTTATTAACATTTTAATTAGCCCATATCTTTTTTGAAGAAGTCCAATAATATTAGTATTATAATGTGCACAATTCATTATTAAAAGTGGGGTACGATGGGGGTGTGTTCGCACGGGCTCAGTATGTGACCAATGGACTGATCCAAAACCACTTTCAGATGTTCATGTAAATCACAAATGCCCTTAAAAACGTTTGAAAATAAAAAAAAGTGTCTCCCGTGTTTTAAATAAACCCCCTTTCTCATCCTTCCAAACCAAATAGTTAATTTATTGGACGAGGTGGTCATTCCCCTGACCACAGACTGACAAAAAGAGAGCCCTCTATTGACAAATAACAGTCCAGTAGCAGACATTTTTGTAGGATTACTTGATTCCTTTTTGCAATAAAACATAATTTTTGCCTCTAGATTGCTTTGAAATACAAAGAATTCATGAAGTATCGTCCACAAAAGATGAAAACAAGTTCAACATTTTATTCAAATTATTTTAAATCAGAAAAAAGAAAATGGAGCAAACCACAGACTGACATTTTTTAGGTTATTTGGCTGATAAAAAAAAGAATAAAAAAAATATTTTTTCAAAGTATTAAAAGGAAAGGCAAGATGTTTGTCAACTTTTTCTGTTTGATTTAAATTTTTTGGAAGACAACTTGTATTTTTTCAGATAATACGAAAATCATGCTGAGGGAGCCACAGACTGACACAGTTTTCCAGAAAACATTCATTTTTTGTCCAATTAAGTTATTCGAATTTTTGAAACATGAAAAATAGAAAGAGGAAACATTTTTCTAACTTTTATAGGGTAAATATTTAAGCAGCCTCCATTTTGCGTTGAAATACGTTGAATTTTTTGCTTTACATAATACTGACCGCTGAAACTTGGTTTGTATACACACAAACATAGTGCAGTGGAGCATAGGCCTTCGGCTAGACTTTTCAGGGGCAGTAATACATCAACCATCAACATGAAATTTCATGATTTAAGTAGGTGAATCAATTGAAAAATAATATTCCCCACTCCTTTTAAAATTTCAGCCCAAAAGTCATGTTTTTTGTCTGATTTTACACACCAAACCACAAACTGACAATATTTTGACTATGTCTTTCCCTGTCAGTCTGTTGACTAACTCTAACCCTTTGAGCTTTAATTACATGGTGTATGAGGCAATGAGGACAAGGGGATAAACTTGTTTAAGTATAGCAAAACTGTGAAACAACAGTACACGTCATCCTTTTCCACCCCTTCAATTAAAAAAAATAGGATTCTCTTACTTGCATGCATCCCAATCCGAAACCTGAATTTTAGTAGGCGCACGACTGAGGCCAAAACCCTAGCTTACCACTGGCCCATGGCATAACCATTGGGTGATGTAAGGACACACCAAGATAAGACCCACACACGCCCTACTCCCCTTCCAAACCCGTATGCTAACAATTGTATTTGGCACAAAATAATGCACTCTTCCCTTGCAAATGTGTGTAGGGTAGCGACTGTAAAATAAACTATCATACTTTAATTTTTTTTTTGTCAAAGAAGTACAGATTTATGGGCAAAAATATCAAAGAAGATACAGTCACAGTCATCTGTAAAAATGTCGGTGCCATAGAACGGTGCTTACTTTTTGAGAAAATCGTCGAAAAACCGCCACAGTATTTCTTAAGTCTTTTTTTGTTTGTAATCTTTTAAAAGATCAAAAAGATTTTCGGTCGTTATTTTACTCTTTTCTGGAAAAATACAGCATTTCAGGCGGAACATTTTTTTAACGGTATGTTTCCACCTGCACCATCTTCATTCCCTGTGAGTTAGGCCTATACGTAAATCTGTGAACATTTCTGTTTTCGCTTCTTACAAAAATACCAAAGTATGATACTGCCTTTAAAGGGTCTCTGCAATGGGAATATTATGGCTTGAACATGTGCTAATTAAAAAACTGAACATGGGGACTGTGAAAAACTTTTACCCACTTCCTCACACTGATTCAGGTTTAAAAACAGGTTTTTTGGTTTGTATGCTAATTAGCATTTCCATATTCATGAGCAAAACTGTGATGTCATCTGGGGAACCGAGAGAAGTAACCCAATTTATTTGTGCACAAAAAGTTGCGGTTGTTTTATAGGTTTTCTGACAGACCTTTTCCCCTAAATGGGATTTATTGTGCTGAATATGTTCCTTTCACTCAACTGGTGGTGTAATTTTTTGGACCAACCATTTCTGTGGGTCATGTTTGCCTCTTCATTTGTTTGTTTTTTCATTATATTTTGGCTGTTGGTTCCCTACATGAGTTTGCATGCAAAGTTGTTCAAAAGAAAACCAAATGCTGGTTTGAAACCAAAATAAGACTTGTCATTCATTATCTGTCATTTTATTTTCTGTATGAAGGCAATAAAAAAAACTGACAGAAAAAAGCACTGCAGCCGCCCTTTAAATCAGCAAATTAGTACATTATAATTTTCTCTAACAAACATAGGCCTACATAATTTATATCAAGACCATTCGTAATGATTGTTTTCACAAACATTACTGATATGAAAAAAAATATTATTGTAATCACAATAAACGTCATGGTAGGACTTCCCGTACTGACGTTGCTGATTCATCAATGAACTTCAGAATCGATTGGTTGTTTTGTAATTTTTAGGCATAGGATAAGTAGGCTTATATCAAAGACTAATTATTGTTTGACAGAATTTATACATGCACTACGAAAACAAAACACGTTTTCGTCATGAAATAGGTCTAAATAGCGCGTCCATGATTTAGCCCCATGCTGTAGCAATAGTCTATAATTTTATTGTAGACACCTCCGCACGGAACAAAAGAAAACAGGCATAAAAACAGTTACCTGAACGTACATGTACATGTAGGCCTATGTACAGTAAAATAACATCGTACGTGTGCGTTCAGAGCGTGCAAGTAGTTTGAACTAAAGTTTGTAGAATTTTTTCGTCAGGGCCACCTTTGTGAAACAATTACGGTGCCTCGTGATATTACTGTATAGTTAGATCTGCATGTTGATTTGTTTAAAACAACTCTAAATCTTACTTGTGTAGACTAGGCTTACGGTTAAACTGGTGTCCATTGTCAAATCTATTATGTTTTTAGAATGAAATATTAGGCCCTATGATAAATTATTACATCTTTCTTTCTCTTCACATTCTTTATTTAAATTTATGTACATGTTGATTTGTAGTTATTAATTATCAAGTGCGCCTTGATTAGGGTATATGAGGACAGTACAAATCACCGGTATAATTATTGTGCTGTTCAATGTTTGTTTGTTTGGTTTTTTTTTTTTGTGTGTGTGCGATCATTGACGACCATTTCTGGACGAGCAGTACACTGTTGGGGGTCAACAGTTTCAGTATTAGTGTAGTAAATACATTTTCTAAACGTGACACCGGCTCTCTCCATCGAATGAATAAATGACTGGAAATCAATCAAAGCAGATTAAACAGGACAAAGAGTAATTCATGAGCAGAAGATGAGCAGACAATTAACAAAATTAGCTGCAGGTGGATGAGTAAAATGAGCAAGAAATTAGTAAAATGAGCAACTCGAGCAGAAATTTGCAGAAAATGAGCAAGTCGATGAACAGAAATGAGTAAAATGAGCAAGACGATGAGCAGAAATGAGCAAAATGAGCAAGACGATGAGCAGAAATGAGTAAAATGAGCAAGTCGATGAGCAGAAATGAGTAAAATGAGCAAGACGATGAGCAGAAATGAGTAAAATGAGCAAGACGATGAGCAGAAATGAGTAAGTCGATGAGCAGAAATGAGCAAGAGATGAGCAAAATGAGCAAGAGATGAGCAGAAATGAGCAAAATTAGCAAAATGAGCAAAATGAGGTAGAGATGAGCAGAAATGAGCAAGAGATGAGCAGAAATGAGCAAGAGATGAGCAGAAATGAGCAAGAGATGAGCAGAAATGAGCAAGAGATGAGCAGAAATGAGCAAGAGATGAGCAGAAATGAGCAAGAGATGAGCAGAAATGAGCAAAATTAGTAAGTCGATGAGCAGAAATGAGTAAAATGAGCAAGTCGATGAGCAGAAATGAGTAAGTCGATGAGCAGAAATGAGCAAGAGATGAGCAGAAATGAGCAAGAGATGAGCAGAAATGAGCAAGAGATGAGCAGAAATGAGCAAGAGATGAGCAGAAATGAGCAAAATGAGCAAAATGAGCAAGAGATGAGCAGAAATGAGTAAGTCGATGAGCAGAAATGAGTAAAATGAGCAAGTCGATGAGCAGAAATGAGTAAGTCGATGAGCAGAAATGAGCAAGAGATGAGCAGAAATGAGCAAGAGATGAGCAGAAATGAGCAAGAGATGAGCAGAAATGAGCAAGAGATGAGCAGAAATGAGCAAAATGAGCAAAATGAGCAAGAGATGAGCAGAAATGAGTAAGTCGATGAGCAGAAATGAGTAAAATGAGCAAGTCGATGAGCAGAAATGAGTAAGTCGATGAGCAGAAATGAGCAAGAAATGAGCAAGAGATGAGCAGAAATGAGCAAGAGATGAGCAGAAATGAGCAAGAGATGAGCAGAAATGAGCAAGAGATGAGCAGAAATGAGCAAAATGAGCAAAATGAGCAAGAGATGAGCAGAAATGAGTAAGTCGATGAGCAGAAATGAGTAAAATGAGCAAGTCGATGAGCAGAAATGAGTAAGTCGATGAGCAGAAATGAGTAAAATGAGCAAGTCGATGAGCAGAAATGAGTAAAATGAGCAAGTCGATGAGCAGAAATGAGTAAGTCGATGAGCAGAAATGAGCAAGAGATGAGCAAAATGAGCAGGTGAATGAGCAGAAATGAGTAAAATTAGCAACTCGATGAGCAGTGAGAAATGAGTAAAAAATGAGCAAGCTAGTCGATGAGCAGAATGAGCAAGGTGATAAGCAGAATGAGCAAGTCGGTAAGCAAAAATGTTTCCAAATCCGGCGCATATGCGAGGGGTCGAAGTGACAGGTCCGAACAGGACCACCGATCGAATGAATGGGCAATCCAGATGAGTCATCGTGTAGTGACGTCAGCTATTCCTGCGCTCACGTAAACAACTCAGTGCATAATCAACGGAAGGGGTACTATTCATGTCCCAGCTTGTGCTCTTCAGGGGACATTGTCTAATTCTGGAAATGGGTATTATGCAGTGGCTGTATCATCATAGCATGACACTCCTAGCAAAACGTGATCAATGTACATGTATATACGAATAGTTTGAATACGGATCACCATACAAAGGAATAACTCTCTGCAATAGAAAAGATCATATATTTACATCTATCCGTGTATTCGACAGATCTCCCCTTGTCGTCTTTTATTTAGTTGTGTACCCGTGTTTGTTGTTTTTTTCTTAATAGATTTGCTTTGTTGTTGTTGTTTTTTCGAATTAGATCAATCGTTGACGGTTTAAATAAGTCGTCAAAGTCCACAAACGTCTTCAGACTATACTCGAATGCATAAATTATTATTATTATTTTAACATAGGCCTACAAGAAAAAAAAAAAAAAAAATTCCCATGACCTCTACTCAACACATACGATGTTGCGCAATATGGGAACATGCCCAGACACGCTTCACGCTTCGTCCCGATAAATTCCGCTCTTTAATTCCTCCCTCGTATATCGATTAATATCGATTAATCGGGTCACCATATTTGCATAATCCTCGTTGGGGTCACCACGCGACCTTTTTTTATGATCCTCGGTGGGGTCACCGCTGTGATCCTCAATGAGGATCTGGATCCTCCTCAAAAAATGGAGGTCATATGCTGGCTCTACACTACTATCGTCGCTGATCGTCACTGCAGCTGACTTTGGGACAGCAAACTGCTCACTGGGGACTGTCTCTCCCCGGACGATGTGTTGCGTCAGGAAACTCCAGGTCTCCATGATCTCGTCGTCACGGGCACTCCTCCCTGGTTGGCCAGCCCCACTCTTCTTTTCCTTCTTCATAATCTTCCCCACCCTGGTTCTCATGTTCTCGTAGTGCTTCTTGCATTGGGGATCAGTGGCAGGAGGCTCCAGCTGCTCTCCGACTCGGTCCCATCGGCTGTTCTTGGCCGCCACGTTGAGCCACTCCTTCTGCTTCTTGTCATACAGCTGGGGGTTCTCTTTCACAAGCTCGGCCAACCTCAACTCGGCCTCTTCTGTCCAGTGGTACTCAGGGATTTCTTTCCTGGACACCCGGACCCGCTTCTTCTGCTGCCTGGCAGCCTCGTCCTCACTCGATGGCAGTTTCTGGCTTTCGAGTGGATCCTGCTGTGTCTCCGGGATAACATCGACACTTGATATGGATGAGTGGGGGAATGATCTCTCTCAGCTTTCTTTTCCTCTGGCCTGTCGGCTTCTGGCCTTCTCTGCTTTGCTCTTCCCCGTGTCTGCTTTGTTTTAGGCATGTTGTCTCTCTGATATCAGTTGTCATTCCGCTGGCGATCTCTAGAATGGTGAGCAGTGTCCAGGAAGCCCTATTTATATATACCCCTGCACCGACGCTAGTGCAACTGTCGTGCAGTAGTCGTAAACTGCTCGTGCCTTGCGCAAACTGTTCGTGAAGTGCGTAAACTAGTCGTGAACTGCTCGTGTCATCAATGCGTGAAGTACACGTGACCGTGTCAGCGGGAAAGCACGGCCACGCCCACGTCACGGCCACGCTGTGACGCGCACCAGTTCGTGAACATGTCGTGAACTACTCGTGAACTCGACGTGAGCTGTTCGTGAACTATTCGTGACAGTCGTGGCATGGCGCGCACTGCCACGCATTGGCACGCATCCTCACGCATCGTCTCGACGAGAACCCGAACAGTTTGCGCATAGTTCACGACCCGGTCGCTAAATTTTGTCGTGACCAAAATTTTGAACATTTGAAAATTCTCGTCCCGACATGGCACGCAGTCACGATGGGTAATACGCACACTTCACGTCAGTTAACGACTGGTTTGGGCACTGGCACGACTCGAGTCGTGGCAATGCGTGCCACAAAATCGTGCAAGTGTCAGCCTGGAATAACGCATCTGGCCTACGGTATAAAACGAAAGAACACTAGTGAAACACTCGTGATCGATCGACCCTATTTCTTTGCAAACGGCGCAGTACCTTTGGGTACACTGGTGTTCTCCGCGTTTATCATCTAAATTGACGTTTACGAAACAGTCGCATAACTTGCACCTGTAATACGTCTGACATACTGTTTTGTCTTTGAACAATTCCCTTACACCCGCTTTAGCGTGTAATCTCTGGCTAAATATTCTTGCTCGTTACGACCAATCTTTATTTGTTTTAGTTTGGGTTTCTATGATAGCTATACCGGTCACAATTGCCCTGGCGCAACACATTTCCGTCTTGTTATCTACAATCTGAATAATGGACTTCTTATCATGTAACATGTCGCGAATCTTTACCACACCGTGAGTCTGGGTCCTTCTCCCCTTTTGCACCCGCATGTGTACGAAATGAATGTCAACCTCACCATCCAATCGAATGTGTTGATAAGATTGCAACACTTGTTCAATACGAGCCAGAAATCTCTCTACTGTTAATTCATCAACTCGCAAAAATGGTAAAGCAATGGAAAAATCTAAATAACTAGATTGAAACACCAACCTCACTCTGTCTTCAGCGGGAAGACCATCCGTTAACTTCTCCAGAATGCTTTCGAAAATGGAACCCATGCGTGTTAAAAACTTTCGCAATGCCAAATGCTCCATATCCCTAAACTGGATTATATAATCACTCGTTGTGGCCTGATACTTTCTCACGAATCTCCTATTAACTTCTAAAATATCGTAAAAGTCTTCAGGTTTCTTCACGCGAATTCTCTTCCTGGGCGGTTCGTTGTCTTCATCTTCTTCGTTCTGTAATTCGTCACCTCCCGCCACCTCGTCCTCTTGAACATCGTCTTCAAATTCAGCCCACTGATCCTGACCATTACCGCCAGAGCGGTCATCACCGTTACCCTGGCCGTGTTGAGGCGGTACATTATCTTCTTCTCGGTGGCTCAAAGTCAGCTCGCACAATCTATGAAGCGCATACGCCCTCTGATCTTCGTTGAGTTCAACGATAGCGAGGAAGAAGCCGAGTTCTTGGCAGGTTTGACAATTCTGTATCTCTTGGTAGATATCCATGATCAATAATTCACTTCTACCCGTGGCACGCTGTCTTTTATACGACCAGCTATATTGCACAACGTAATGTAATAAGCGCTCGTGTCTCTTATCTAAGGATTATAACGGATCTACGCTCACTCCCTTTATAACCGTTACCATTGTGTAGGGATTATCTATGTTTACTTCCGGACCTCCTGTCGTGTCGCCCACGGGTAATACCAATGACGTAATTTCTCAATATAGATCATGACTCACGTTTCTAACTTTCTAACACCGCGCAATTACGGTCTATTGTGTACGGATTAGTCTATACGGCTGCTCATTCTCACGGCGCCCCGAGCGGCCTATTGTGCACACGTCCTAAATGTATATACGCGAGATTATCTCATTATATAAACTATAAAATTACTTCCGGACCTCCCGCTGAGCCATTTTTCTTTATATTTACTTCCGGACCTCCCGCTGAGCCATTTCCCTTTATATTTACTTCCGGACCTCCCGCTGAGCCATCTCCCTTATGATTATTATACTTCTATGACTCTATGACATCATTTTATAACCTTATACATATTTATGTGACCTCTATACATATTTACGTGACCTCTTTTGTTTTATGGGGCAGAGGTCAATGTGTACCAGACTAGCCCCCCACTACTAATGTCTATCTGGGTCTAAAGACGTAAGGAGATTATCCATCAGATGCATGACTCTCCGACGGGAGGACACCTTGGTGCCAAGAAGCTGTATAAAAGGGTGAAGATTCTACTGGCCAAAGATAAGAGAGTCCGTGGACCAGTGGTGAAGACATTGTTTGGTGTGTTCCAAACAGAAATCACCGAAAAAACGGCAAAGGGCGCTGCTAAAGCAACAAATCTCCGGTGTCCCCATTGAGCGAGTGGCCTTAGATATCACGGGACCGTTGCCCGTGACAGATGGTGGCAACAGGTACATTTTGGTCGTCTCCGACTATTTTTGGAAATGGACTGAAGCCGACCCGATGGCCAATATGGAGGCTGAGACTGTTGCTGAGATTTTTGTTAGGGAGTTCGTGTGTAGTTTGGGGACCCCTCGCGAACTACACAGTGACCAGGGTAGACAGTTTGAAAGCAAGCTTTTCCAAGGAATGTGTAAATTGCTCGGGATTGATAAAACCAGAACTACCCCGTTTCACCCAGAGAGCGACGGACAGGTTGAGCACCAAAACAGGATTTTCAGCCTCATGATGGACTATGTTGAAGAACTGTTTACTAGGTTCGAGTCCGCTCATGATCACGCTAGAAAACAACTGAATAAGTCAGCCAATTACCAGCGTTGCAACTACGGGGAGAAAGCCAGACAGGGCTGCTACGAGATCGGCAGTGCAGTCATGGTAAGGGTAGGGACCAAGAAAGTCGGCCTTTCCTCGAAGCTACAACCGAAATCGGACGGACCCTACCTTGTCACTGATGTAATAAGTGATGTGGTCGTTAGAGTTCGGAAAATCAACCGACACAAGCCCAGGGTTTTGCACGTCAACAAGCTCAAGCCGTTTCATGGAGAGGTGGATCGGCCGTGGTCACAGTCCCAGAATCTCTTTACCTGTGTCATCTTCCCATCTCTTGAGTAATACTCAAAGACAAAGTTGGTCCCATGCTCCCCACAGTGTCTTTCTGCACACTCTGGCGATACATCAGCCCACTTCGGTCTGAGTGGGTTGGATTCCAGCCACCCAATGATCTTCCGGAGTAGGTTATCATTCCGTTGTTCCTCCCGCAAACTCAAGTTGGTCAAGCCCTGCACCCAATTTGACTCAACTATCCTAGCCGAGGGCACTCTAACTGAATGGTTTGCCGCTTGATGGCTCGTTGTTTCTTGATCTTCCTGCTGTTTAAGCTGGACTGTAGCCCCAATTTGGTCAAGTCTCACGTCCTGGGAAATCACCTCTTCCTGTTGTTCTTCCACCTCCGTTGACATTTGACATTGTCGACACGGTATCCGCAACATAGCATCTGCATTCCCGTGCATCGGCCCGGGCCGATGCTCTATGTCTAAGTCATATTCTGCCAAAACCTGAAGCCACCCGGCCCCCTGTCCTGGTGGTTCCTTGAACCTAAACAGCCACTTCAGCGCACCATGGTCGGTCCGAAGTTTAAATTCCGTACCGTATAGATAGGGGCGGAAGTACCTAACAGAATAGACAAGAGCAAGTAGTTCCTTTCTCGCTACGCAGTAGTTCCTTTCGCTTTTGGACAAGGATCTGCTGGCATAGGCCACAACTCCCTCGGCTCCATTTTGTACTCGGGATAGGACGGCCCCGATGCCCAAATCACTGGCGTTCCGTGTCCAAGACAAATTTATCTGTCGCGGAAGGATAGGCTAATATCGGGGAAGAAACCAGTAGAAGCTTCAAGACGTCGAAGGCAGCCTGGCAGTCATCGGTCCACTTCAAGTGGTTGCCTTTCCCAGTCAGTCTGAGGAGAGGCCTCGCCAGCTCGGCAAAACCTTCAACAAAGCGGCGATAATAATAAGCAAGGCCAAGAAAACTACGAACTTTATTAACATTGCCTGGAAATGGCCAACTCTGGACTTGCTTTATCTTCTCGGGGTCCGTCTGCACACCCTCGTGTGAAACCACATGTCCGAGATAAGACACCTCGGACTGGAACAAATGACACTTCTTAGGCTGGAGCTTCAACCCGGCTTGCTGGATTCGTGTCAAGATCTGCTGGAGGCGTTCCACGTGTTCGTCGAAAGTTTGGCTAAAGACTATAATGTCGTCCAGATAAACCAAACAAGAAACAAGTTTGCCACTGCAGGCCATGAAGGACTTGTTCCATGAGCCTCTCAAAGGTCGAAGGGGCATTACATAGCCCAAAGGGCATGACTTCGAACTGGAAGAGACCACAGTGGGTGTCAAACGCCGTATTCTCTTTATGCTTCTCCTCCATTGGAAGCTGCCAGTAACCGGAGGCGAGATCCAACGTTGTGATGTATCGGGAACCAGAAAGAGTGTCTATTGTGTCGTCAATCCGTGGGATCGGGTAGGCGTCCTTCTGGGTTACCGCGTGGAGGCGCCGATAGTTAACGCAGAACCGAGCATCGACTGGATCTCCTTCTCAGCTACAGCCATTTGCTAAATTGGCAAGCGCCGAACAGGTTGCTTAATTGGAGCAGCACTCCCCATTGGGGGCGCTCTTCACCTGAGCTGCCATTTTATTTCTGTGCTTTTCGTTTATTTTTAATCCGTTGGAATCCCTTTTTACATCGGTCATCCTGACGTTTTATCGTGATATTGGTGTCTTACGTATGTTGTGTGGACTGTTTTTGTGCGATTTGTGCTGTTTGGATCACTGTTTTTATGACTGTTTTTCTTCGTGTCGTCCGTGACTGGACTATTGAACACCGGCTTATGTAGCGTTCAACATGGACACCATGAGTACCGCCGCCATGGCTGTGCTGATCACACTGTTTTTCCTTCAATGCCCGTCTCCCGGCCTGGAGCCGGAAAGAACAGATTCATTTTGTAATGTCGATGAATCAATACAAATGTGTATTTTCCTACGGGTTGCGTATGTTCATCGGGACAGCAGTGCAGGATTGCGGTAAATTAGACTTGCATCAGTCAAGTGGTCTAAAATGGGCCAGACTGTTCTGCTCATCCCTGAGAATGATCCGTACCCTCCACTGAATATTACAATTTACATGGATATCGCCACAAATCCTGGTCCATCAGCGGAGCAATCTACTAATAGTACTGGTCGGGACAACATTGACTCGACATCAAGTACGTCAAAGAGCAGCTACATGTACTCTCGCAATCTGATGTATCACCTTCGGGCTACTTCACAACATCGAATTGATCCATCGCAACTTATGATCCTAAAACAAAACAACATTTTACGATTTCGGGGAAGTCGGGGAGGCAACAACAGGCAGGAAGGAAGGCGCAAATACCATTCTAGAGGACCACACGTTGAATGTTGTAACTCTCAGCTGCAATATACCAATGGTGGTGACAGGAAGCAACTGTTCGAGAAACCCTGGGAATCTACGTATACTTCATAATGTTGACTTAGCTGCTCACCAAGTGTTCTCCATTGGTGTGCACCTAACATCACGCCCAGACTGTATCCAGACTGAGCCGAGTGTGGATCCCCACAGAGATCATTCCAGCTTGGTGAGGGTTTCAACCTCTAATTTGATCTCTGACTCAAACTGTATGAAACTGTGTCTGTTGAATATTTGTTCAGCAAAAAGCAAAGCTGCCGATTTTTTCGACTATGCCTGCTCCTGTGAAGCTGATATATTTGCAGTAACCGAAACTTGGCTGAATGACATTGAGGATGCTTGTAGGATCGACCTCACTCCACCTGCCTTTAAATTCTACGACCATGTGCGCATTCAACGAAATGGGGGGGGGGGACTGCCCTTCTTGTACGTGATACTATGCAAGTCACTAACATAGCTGCTGATGAGGTTGACTCCTTCGAATTCTCGGAATGGATAATCGGGCATGGCTCTCAGCGACTTCGGGTTGTGATTGTGTATAGGCCACCGTACTCACCGAATCACAGAATACCTCCGAGCACATTTCTGAACGAGTTTGCTGATTACCTCGAGTCAGTAGTCTTGTCCCCTGAGACTTTAATAATAACTGGTGACTTTAATTGCCATGTAGATAACATCGATGACTTGGATGCATCGCGGTTTTGTGATCTACTGGAGTCTATGCATCTTGAGCAGCATGTGCATTGCCCAACTCATCAACATGGACATACATTAGACTTAATTATTACTCGTCAATCTGAGTCGATCATTAGTAGTCCACCTACGGCAGACTATATGATCTCTGATCATATTTCACTGTTATGTAATTTGTCCTTCACGAAACCTCCACTTCCTGTTAAGGAGCTAGCTTTTAGGAAAATAAAAGCAATCGACACAACACTACTGAGGAATGATCTGCAGGCATCAGATTTGTGTGTCAACTCTCCTCTTCATCTAACTGAACTGGTTGCAAGTTATAATGAAACCCTTTCGGAATTCTTAAACAGACATGCTCCTCTTCGCACCAAAACCATTACGGTCAGACCCCTTGTTCCCTGCTACAATGGTGACATCAAAGCTGCCAAGATTGCTAAGAGGCAGGCTGAACGTAAATGGCATCACACAAGAACAGTCTCTGACCTAAACACTTACAAGGCAAGGAGGAACTTTGTCATTAACCTAATGGCTAGATCGAGAAAGGTCTTTTATCAAAATACCATTAATGAAAATTGTTCTAATTCCAAAAAGTTGTTCCATGTTACACGATCTCTTCTCAAGAAGGACACTGATTCTTCGTTACCACCTTTCAAAGATAAAGTTTCATTTGCTAATGAAATTGGTCATTTTTTTGTGGGGAAAATTAATGAAATTCATGCTAAACTAGATAGGCTGGTCGATGGATCATCTGAGCATTTGTCCAACACTGATGTATATTCTGGTTGTCACATGGATTGCTTTTCACCACTTTATGAATTAGATGTGAGAAATCTTATTAAATATTCTGCTCATAAATCTTGCTCCCTAGACCCTATGCCAACAGCTGTGGTGGTTGATTGTATTGATGTTTTACTTCCAGTCATCACTAGAATCATCAAAGGTTCGCTTACTTCTGGCACCTTCCCCACTGAGTGGAAAGAGTCATTAGTGACACCCATTTTGAAAAAGCATAATCTCGACCTGGTGCTGGAAAACTACCGGCCGGTCAGTAATCTCTCATGTGTGTAAAAATTGATCGAAAGGGCTGTTTTTAACCAAGTTCATGATTACTTAACTATCAATAATTTGTATCCTCCACTTCAGTCAGCCTACCGCAAAAATCACACTACTGAAACGGCTCTTATTAAGGTTTACAACGATATTCTTATGAAAATAAACACTTAGCATGTAGTTTTACTTACTTTATTAGACCTAAGTGCTGCATTCGATACTGTTGACCATAATGTTTTGGTATATGTGGTCTTGCATTGAATTGGTTCTTATCTTATTTAACCGGCAGGAGTCAGCGTGTCCTTATACATGGATCCGAGTCAGACAAGTTTGATCTTACCTGTTGTGTTCCACAAGGTTCCTGCCTTGGACCCCTGCTATTCGTCATGTACTCCTCAAGGTTATTTGATATTACCGACACTCATTCGCCTGATGTGCATTGCTATGCAGATGACACACAATTGTACATATCTTATAAACCTGTTAACTTAGTTAATCAACAGGCTGCCATCTCAAAAATGGAGAGTTGCATCGAAGATATCAGAGAGTGGATGCTGCACGACAGATTAATGTTAAATGACAGGAAGACTGAGTTTATTGTCCTTGGTTCCAAACAACAATTGTCCAAAGTTAATATTCCTTATATTACAGTTGGTGGTACAAATATTACGCCTGTGTCCACGGTTAGGAATCTAGGCTTCTTGTTTGACTCCAGTCTGTCTGTGAGTTCCCACATTACAAAAGTTTGCTCCACTAGTTTTTATCATCTCCATAATATAAAACGCATCAGCAATTTTTAATTAATCTCATATTATTTTAATTCATGCCTGCATCACCAGCCGGTGCGGCCAGATAAGTTGCGAAGGTTAGCAGACATTGTCACATTACCCCTATACTCATGGAGTTACATTGGTTGCCGGTTAAATTTCGTGTCATGTTTAAAATTGTATTGCTTGTTTTTAAATGTATTCATTCTTCAGGATTATTTGTGTGATTATTTGTGTGACCTTTTTACCGTTAGAAACCAACATCGTTATAGTTTGAGGTCTACATGTAAAACATAACTTGAGTATCCCAGAGGTAGAATGCTTCACTCATTTGGAGACAGTGCCTTTGCGGTTGCTGCCCCAAAGCTGTGGAATGCGCTACCGCCTGTTATACGGGGTATTCATTTATTAGGGTCTTTCAAAAAACATCTGAAGACCCACCTGTTCAGAGAAGCATTCTTGTAGTTGTTGCTACTTGCTAGTAATAAGTATATTATTCTTGTTTGATTTTGTTTTTATTGTCTCAGTATGGTTTTGCTGTAATTTTAAGCCTTTGTACATGTCACTCAGATTTTTTGTGTATGTTGAATTTTGCTGTAATTTTTCACATGTTTATGACTCGGTAATCGCGTCTTCGTCTTTTAATGAACTTTTTAGGTTTGTTTTGTATTTTACTGTAATGTTAATGAATTCTTACTGTTATTTTTTAATTGATTCTGTAATTGCGCCCTTGAACATCCTCGGATGGAAATGGTGCACTACAAATGCAATAAATTATTATTATTATTATTATTTTTTCAATCCGGTGTTTGGCCAGTTGTGTGCACCCCAAGTCTCCCTTGCTGGACGAGAATTGATGCTGATACCGGACCAACAGATCTCTAAACTGACATTTTTCTCCTTCGTCCAGGTCACCAGAGCCCCTTTGGTACATGTCCTCTAAATGTGCTGGCACTGCAAGACACCTCTTCACTTGGCTATCCCTACTGTCCTCTGAAGTGACTAGATATACATGTTCCATCACCTCTGTTTTTGCTGTCGGGTCCCGTGTCGAGGGTGGGCCCAATAGTATCTACTGCTTGGAACGTTCCTTCTGTCGTACCTTTGTAGAGGGTCACATGATCACTGGTCAGGTTCAGTTGTCTTACTGGTACCGTCTTGTCAATCGGTGCTCACTAGTGATGAGGCTACCCATGAGTCTACTTCTCTGTGTCGACTTGAATGTCGGCTCAATTACCCAATATGCTACACAAATGTCACTTTCCCCTAGGCTTCCGGCTACGATCATTTATGTCTGTGGTGGGACAACAACTGTTTCCTTACGCGGCAGCAACGCGGGTACTCCGCTGTATCCCTCAGTGATATTCCGGTCCCTCCCCACTCCAGATTCTTCTTGTTCACGTCAATTACTCTGTGATCGCAGGAAGTCTAGCCCAAAAAGAACATCATTGCTAATGTCAGCCACGATAAACGTATGTGCCACTTGCTTGCCTCCCAGCTGGAGGTCGGCATTCACTTCTCCGATAACGGTCAAATGATTATCATCAGCGAGACGAACTTGAACGTTCGTCCCTGCTATGCCAGCCCTGTCATCTGTAGACCATTTCTGCACGACTCGGTCAGACACAATTGATGCTGTCGCTCAAGTGTCAATCAATGCCACTACATCTACACCATTGACGACGGCATCCATGTGTAGTCCTTCACAAACAACAGTCACACTCCTGGTTTGTAAATTTACCATTGGCCCCTCTGGTGTAGCTGAATCTTGGGCCTCACACTCAGCTTCTAACAGTTTTCCAGTTTCTTATTGAACTTTGTGAGCGATTGAGTAACTACTGGTTTCCGGTAAGTTGGGGGCAATTAGGCTTTATATGACCGTATTCTTGACAATTGTAGCACTGGGGGTCGATTTTTCGCCGGTTGATCAACCATATATAGTTTGGGTTCCGACTGGGCACTGGCGCTGCGAACTGTCTTTTCAGCTTTTTGTAAGGCCTCCAGCTCCACTGCTCCGGCAACGGCGTCGTCCAGAGTTGTAGTTCGCATTTGGATAACGCGTATTCTTTTTTCGCCGTCTGTAGAGGCATCCAGAAAATGGTCTCTGGTCATGCTGTCTCGACTGTCTGACGAAAGATCTACATTACAAACCTTATCCACTAGTCGTCTTACATCCTCGCCCAATTCTTCCTGGGCTTTCTGTGCTCTTTTGTCTACGGCTCCTCAGTTGAGCTCTGTGTAGTTCCAGTCTTCCCGTTTGGTCAAAACGAGCCTGCAGCGCCTTTACCAGTTGTTGGTAGTCTTTTGTCGTGTTCGTCGGATGACTGCCTAAAATGTGTTGAGCGGCACTGGTTTATAACACGGCTAGGTATTGCAGCTTATCCTGCTCCTTCCAGCCGTTCAATTCTGCACAAAGTTCGAAGTGCTTGTGATAAGCCGTAACGGTCGGGTTTCACAAGAGGTCTCTCTCTCTTGCTCGAGGAACACCTCTCGGATCGATTGGATTTCCCTCAAGCCTTGTGGCAGGCTCAGTTGTACTTCGCACCAATGCTGGATCAATTCAGACCGTTGTTTCACCGCCTGGTCTTCTCGGTGTCCTGGCATGGATCCCTGTAAATACCTTTGAAAAACCTATTGCAGGTACCTGGCAGTGCGTGGGTTCTTGGTTGCAGTCAGAATGCACTTCTGAGCCTCGGCTAGGCTCTCCGTTTACACGCTCATTCGGAAACCACCGAGCTGCACCGGGATCACCGTCTCGACCAGGTAATATAGGCCTACTGGCTCCAGGCCGCGAATCACTGTGAAAACTGAGGTCGCCACATAGTTCTACACCAGCTGCGGTATGTTGCTGGTTCAGTCAAAGGAAAGTTGCAAACCCGGTCCGTCTTGTCGTGCGGCGCAAAGTGTACCCTGATGGTAGGCTCATTGACAGTATAGGAACGGGGCGTCGACCCATGTCTACCGGCCATGTCCATTTCAGCCGGCTTATTACTAGACGAGCGGTAGAGTCCGGCCGGTTGTAAATCGGGGGTTCTGTGTACCCATCGGTTCGAAACCAGGCGGGTGTGAAATTGTTGACAGACGGTTTACGGCTAATTCATCATCGGGATAACTACGGTAGGGAAGATGTCCGACGCTGGCTGATGACTGGAATAAAGGGAAATCTCCATTCCTGTCCGGTGTACCCTGTCTTTCGTAGGTGTCCTGCCAGTTCACTGTCCTTGGTCGTGCCGACTCCGTCAGGCTATTCGGCTCTACCTTGGTACACTGCGGGTATTATTTAAAGTTGGATGTGTGCCACCAGTACGGTTTGAAGCAATTTACTCTCGATGCTCTTTGACACTGCAGGCTTTTAGGCAGCCAGCCGTGCAGCCGTGATAAGCACGGCCTAATACAAAAAATCACGGCCTATATTTAGCGTCACGGCTTACACTTTTAAGCGCAAGCCGTGCATCCGCTGTATAGGCTCTCAATTTTGTTGAAATAAAGTGTAGGAAAACCATTTCTATGCCCGGCCGCGTATTTTTTTTAAACAATAGGCTGTTTTCGCAACCGCAACGCGGACGTAGAATTTGCGGTCCGTGTGCAAAAATCGACACGTCACTATAGTAACAGCGGGCCGACTGTTGTAGTGTTGAAATCTAGGACGGGCCTTCGCCAGATTTACGTCGGTCGCAACGAGGCCGGATAACGTGGATCCATGGAATCAACAACCAATCAGCGCGCTTGTAGCACGTAAACAACATGATGTCATGAATCACAGTACAATGTGTTCGCTCGCAATTACTCACACGCATGCTTACTCGCTCTCTGTATTTGATTTTGTTTTTTAATGGATTTCAATAGCTTTTCAGTAAGTGTTGTTTTCTCAATTATAACAATAGGCCTATGTGTATAATTATGAAAAGTAAGAATAAGTATTTGTTGAAATAGGCCTATGACGAGTATGAGGTTCTATGGCTCGGTCGAATTTATCATCTATAACGTTGCAAATATAAGCTGCGAGAAGTGTGTCTTGTACACGATGTAAATTCGCCATAATGTTGCAAATTGGCATACGGAAGCGTACTGTAAGTTGAGCGGACCGGGTGCGCAGGATTTTCCCTAGTGGTGACGTCATGCAGTCTAGGTACACGTCTGTCCGCGTTCAGCGATTTAGCGAAAATGATTCTAAACGGGAGTTGTTCGATCGCGGCGAACGTGGCAGTACGTCGCTCCCACGTCGTTGAAACCCCCGTACGTCGCTGAGCGAAAACTCGCTTTTGACTAAGAAAATACGCGGCCGAAAAAAAACCCCGCTGCCTCGCCCGGCCGCGATATACATGTTCCATACCGACCAAAAATCCTACCGCGTACGGCAGATCTTCGGAACCGACCGAGCCTACACCATGCATACACACAGTACGTACGATGTGCATGTCGCCCTAGGAATTTTTCTCACGGACGTTCTTTTTAACAATCGTGACAATGCATACATGATGAATGTTTCATGTCGATGTTCATTGTCGGAAAAAAACATCGCGCTAAGTTTTGCTTGGTCAGTCATGTCGGTAAAAAAAGCGCAAAATAAATGTTGGCACCCTTAAAAAAAGTCGGGGTGTTTTGGGAGGGTCTGGTCAATTCAATCAGCTGTAATTTTTAAGCACGCCTGGCGCGGCGCCCCGGTGTCATGCCAAAAGGTGTCCGTTGCCAAATAGTGTCCGCTAATTAGCATACTGGGATTTGATTGGCTATGCACCGTTGACGTCATATAATTATGCAAGCTTGCTAAATAGTGTCCGCACAATTAGCTTGCGTCCTATGGAGTCAGGCTGACTCTTCACCTAGCAAGACGTGTCGGAGTTTTTCATTCAAAGTTTGTAAAAAAAAAAGACCACGTTGTGGCTTTTAATTTATATCGACGAAAATCATCATGTGAAATCTACTATTACTAAGGGCAGTTAAGAATGATCGGGCTGACATCAAACTTGGTAGATAGTTTAAGAATAGTGTTTCAATGACGATATTTTTAATAGAACCAGTGCTGAGCACAAATTTCTCTCTAAAGGACTCAATTTTTGTCCCACTCCTCTCACAGTGAATCAGACTGAACTGAGCCAAGATCTCACATTATTACATTATCGCAGGATCCGGTTGCAAGAATTTTTTCTTGACTCTGCTGCCATGGAACGAGAACCATTTCGGGTGAAAAGCTCCTGGATACCTCCGAAGAACAGAGTCCCAGCCCTTTAAACATATGTTCAAGTTGTCACCTCAAAAGCCACTAACACTGATCTCTCTCTCAAGAAAACTCAGATCAACCTCCTCAGTGTTGAGTGTCAGGCACTAAGGTCCCTACGCTCCCGCACTGACATTATCATTAAACCAGCAGATAAAGGCTCAGCAGTGGTCATCATGGATAGACAGCAGTACATTGACGAGGTCCTCCGCCATGTTAATAATGACACCGTATATTCATGTTTTGATTCCGACCCCACAGGTAGATTCTCTCAACAGATACAACAGGTTCTGGATGACCAAAAAAAGCTCACAAATTTCTCTCTCCTATCAACTGTAGAGCAGCCAGGTTCTATATCTTGCACAAGATACACAAACCTGGTAACCCTGGTAGACCCATCGTATCAGGCAATGGCTCACCCACAGAGCGCATCTCTCTGTTCGTTGACAGTTTTCTCAAGCCTTTGGTTCCTCGCATCTCCTCGTATACTCATGACACTCCTGACTTCCTCCGCAAACTTGAACAGGTCAAGCACCATGTCCCCAGTACAGCTATCATTGGGACTTTTGATGTCACATCCCTCTACACTAATATCCCTCAAGAGGAAGGCATCGCAGCCTGTGCATCGGCTCTGTCCAGGGGTGGGCACACCACACCTCCCATCCGTGATCTTGAATCTCTCATGAAACTTGTACTTACCAAAAATAACTTCTCCTTCATGGATAAACACTATCTACAGGTACATGGCACAGCAATGGGAACCCGCATGGCCCCCTCCTTTGCATGCATCTTCATGTCAGAACTTGAAGAGCGCATGCTAGCCTCAGCACCTTGCCGCCCCTGGATCTGGTGGCGGTACATTGATGATATATTCTTTATCTGGACCAGAGATGAGAAAAGCTTAGGTTCTTTCATTAACCACATCAATTCTTTCCACAGGACTATCAAATTCACAGCAGAAGTCTCTCACCATGAGGCCCACTTCCTTGATGTCACCATCCGCAAGGAAGAGGACACACTAATCACTGACCTGTATTCTAAGCCCACAGATACCCACCAGTACCTCCATGCCACCAGCTGCCACCCCAAGCACTGTGAGACAGGCATAGCATATAGTCAGGCCCTCAGACTCAGACGAATCTGTTCTAATGACACTGATTTCTCCAAACACACACAGGAACTGAAGAAACACTTAGTTGCAAGAGGCCACAGCTCTCGCAGGGTGCGGAGTGCCATTGAGAGAACTCGTGCTCTTCCCAGAGCGGCAGTTCTCCAAGAGAAAGCCCCTAGCGATGATACTTGTACTAATAACAAAGCTGCTCTTGTGACTACTTTCCATCCCTCTCTTCCCCCATTACGCAGAATCACTAATGATAACCATCACATTCTTCACACCTCAGACCGTCTCCTCGGGGCTATCCCAGAAAAGCCCATCTTGGCCTACAGACGTCCCCGCAACCTCCGTCAGGGCTGAGGTCCCACCCACTAATAATGTCTCTTCCCAATCCAGCATGGCACATTCAAATGTAACTCGAGATGCGTAGTCTGCCAGCACCATATCCATGAGTCTGATTCTTTCACAGGCAATGGCTCCACCCATAAGACCAAAGGGAATATTACCTGCACTACATCTAATGTCATTTATCTCATCTCTTGCAGGGTATGCAACATACAGTACGTGGGTGAAACCAAAAACACTCTCACGAAACGTTTCTATGGTCACAGGTCTACAGTCAAAACTCAGAAACTTGACACCCCAGTGGGTTTTCACTTCAATCTCCCTAACCACACAATGTCTGATATGATCTTGCAGGGCATTGAATCACTTGGCCTACGCAGAGACTTGGTCCGGCTGAGCAGGGAGAAAGTTTGGATTAAGAAATTACGCACAATTCAGCCGAATGGACTAAACCTCCAGGAAGGCAATGACTAATATTTTTGTTTGCTTATCTCCTTTTCATTCATCCACAGGTACCTCCTGCTTTTTGTATTCCTCTCCTTCCTCTTGCCCATCTTGATCTCCAATCCTCTAATTAACTCCTTTGTTAATCCCCCACCCCAGGACCACTCCTTCCAATCCTTTTGTAGTCTGTTACCTTTGATCTTGCCTATCTGACCCCCACCCTTTGTTTGACCTATCTAACCCACCCTGACTCTCCTACCACCCCTTCCCTTTGTCCATATCCTCTGATCCATTTTATGTATGCTTCCTTCACTTGCATGTTCGTGTATTTTGTCATTTTAGCTTTTGAGAAAGATCCTGCTAGGATCGAAACGCGTCAGGCCCTCCTAACTTTAAGCATCAGAAAAAAAAGGGTTAGATCGCGGTAGATACATAAGGGAAAAAAAGGTGATCAAAGTCACGCAATGTCGTGTTATTTTTTTATCGTAAATGAAAGTGCCTTGAATGTTTTTATTTGTTTATAGCATGCGTATTGTACTGTTTGTTTTAACTTCCAGCAAAATATGTATTATTCATTACACCTCTCTATAGGCTCCCTGCAATATACGGTACCTTGACAAACAATAACAAAAGGATCGACAATAGTACTTGTACGTATACGCGGCCTTCTTCAAATGCACCATTATACGCTCTGGTTTCTGTTCATGATTGGGGGAGAAGATTGGTGATTTGGTGTCCTATGCGAGGGAGCGAAGCAACCGAGCCGGTGGAGGCTGTGGGAGGTGAAATACCCCCCTCTCAAACCAGACACTTTTTCATAAAAACAGAGTCGAAAAGTCGCATTTAAGAGCATTAAAAACGATATTCAGAAGAATTAAACAGTACAAATTCAATGCAAAGACTAACAAAACAACAAGGATCATGAAATATTTATATACAATAAAATTGAATGACATTCAACCTCAAAATATTAGGGGGGGGGGGGTGATAATACACGCCATCCCTCACGGTGGAAGTTTGTTTTAGACACGGCCTAACGCTCTGCATTATTAGCTGTTCCGACATTGCCGATGTCGGAACAGGTATTGTTTTCGTTCGGATTTTACATTATTATTATTCCTTCGAACTTTTTGCTCTCATAGCTTTGTGCAGTAAGTTTGTTTATTGTTTATCTCTTCTCAGCTTCTTCTGATCAGCTTAGATGAGGTATCCTATGAAAGCTTATAAGCTAAGGATCATTCTGGCACCGCGTTGTACAAATTATTAATTGATTAGCCACGTGACAGTCATTTGAACATTTAATTAGGAAATCTTGTTCGCAGCATATCTCGAGAACGACAAATGCTACGGACATGATTCTTTATGCAAACGCTTTGTTATATCATGTAGTTTTACATGCTGTCACGAAAATGACGTCAGCGTGACGTCGTCAAAAAGCTAATTATTCCTTTTTGTAAAAGTTTTGTTACATTTTGTAGATGTCCTTGCTGCTACGAAAATTCAAAAAGGCTGTTGTATTATTTACAGTGTATCTTGAGAACGACAAATGCTAAGGTGATGATTCTTTTTCTAAAAGCTTTGATACGCCATGTACAAGAGTATACTGCCATAAAATTGACCGTGACGTCATCAAAAAGGCTGATTTTTGGTTTGCACCATATCTCGAGAACAACAAATGCTATAGTAATGATTCCTTTTGTAAAAGGTTTGTTACGTCATGTACAAAAGTATGCTGCCATGAAATTGACCGTGACGTCATGATGACGTCATCAAAAAGGCTGAATTTTTGTTTGCAGCATATCTCGAGAACGACAAATGCTATAGTAATGATTCTTTTTGCAAAAGCTTTGTTAGTTCCTCTAAATAGCATGCTGCTTTGAAAATGAGCGTGACGTTATCAGAACTTATAAAGCTGATTAAATAAGTCGGAACAGCTCCGTGTTCGTCCACGAACACTAAAATGTCTAATTATTATTATACTTTATCACCCAAAGTTTGTTTATTGCTTATCTCTTCTTAGCTTCTTCTGATCAGCTTAGATGAGGTATCATATGGTTCTTTTTGCAAAAGCTTAGTTACATCATGTAGATGTGCATGCTGCGATTAAATTGTTCGTGCCGTCATCATGATGTCATCAAAAGGTCGTTTTTAAGAAGCATATATCTCGAATACGACATGCGCCACGGTAATGATTCTTATTGCTTATCTTTTCTTATCTTCTTGTGATTAATAACTTAGATGAGGTATCGTAGGAAAGCTTATATAAGCTAAGGGGCCATCCATAAAGTACGTACGCACGAAGGGGGGGGGGGGGGGAGGGGGGGTTGTTACTGATGCGTACGCCATGCGTACAGGGGGGGAGGGGGGGTTAAGGCCAATGCGTACCGTACGCAAACGAAAAATTTGCATAGCATTATCGCGCGAAAAGAGAGGTAAAAAACGTGAAAAAAGCACCGGGATTGTTTTGTTTTTCCTTTTTTTTCTTACTCAACATGGTAAAAAATAGTAAAATCCATCTGTAAATGTATAAAAACCTGTTAAACTTTAGTCATTCATTTCAGGATTTGAAAGTGACGTCCCAATAACGGCAACGGCCCGGATTACGGTGACATTTTAATGATGCTAAAGCAAGGGACCACGAGAAGTGAAAAACCTAATGTGGAATGCGTATGCGTACAGGGGGGGAGGGGGGTTGGGACCACTGCGTACGCCATGCGTACAGAGGGGGAGGGGGGGTCAAAAAAGTCGGCATTTCGTGCGTACGTACTTTATGGACGGCCCCTAAGAATCATTCTCACACTATTACAAAAATCCTTCATTAATTAGCCACGTGCCAGCTCATTTGCATAGTTAATTAGTTGTTTTTGTAACCGGCATATCTCGAGAACGACAAAGGCTATGAATATGATTGTTTTTGCGAAAGCTTAGTTACACCATTTAGTTCTGCATTTTGCCAGAAAATTTACTGTGACGTCATCATGACGTCATCAAAGAAGTTAATTTTAAGATTAGCATTATATCTCGAGAACGGTAAGTGCTACGGTGATGGATCTTTTTGTAAAAGCTTTGTTAGATACTGTTGATATGTATGCTGCTGTGAAATTAACTGTTACGTCATTATGATGTCATCAAAAGGTATAATTTATATTTGCAGCATATCTCGAGAATGACCAAAGCTATAGTATATAATGATTCCTTTCGCAAAAGCTTCGTTAGATCATCTAGAAATGCATGCTGCATTGGAAATGATTGTGACGTCATCATGACGTCATCAGAGCTGATAATGCTGATCAAATAAGTCGGAACAGCTCCGTGTTCGTCCACGAACACTTAAATGTCTAGTTATTATACTGTATCACCTTTTAAGGTTGTTTACAACTTATCTCTTCTAAGCTTCTTCTGATCAGCTTAGATGAAGTATCCTCTGAAAGCTTATCACCTAAGGATCATTATGGCACTGTGTTGTAAAAATTCTTCATTAATTAAGCACGTGACAACTCATTTGCATATTTAATTAGTAAATTTTGTGGCCAGCATATCTGAAAAACGACAAATGCTACGAAAATGATTCTTTTTGCAAAAGCTTACTTACATCATGAAGATGTGCATGCTGTCATTAAATTGGTCGTGACGTCATCATGACGTCATGAAAAGGCTGTTTTGTATTAACATATATCTCCAAAATGACATGTGCCACGGTAATGATTCAATTATTGCTTATCTTTTCTTATCTTCTAACTAGCTTAGATGAAGTTTCTCATGAAAGCTTATAAGCTAAGAATCATTCTGACACTGAGTTATAAAAATGCTTAATTAATTAGGCACGTGACAGCTCATTTGCGTGTTTAATTAGTCATTTTTGTGACCAGCATATCTCGAGAACGACTAAGGCTATGAATATGATTCTTTTTGCAAAAGCTTAGTTACATCATGTAGTTATCCATGCTGCCACGAAATTTACTGTGACGTCATCAAAAAAGCTGATTTAATTATTCGCAGCATGTCTTGAGAACGGTAGGTGCTACGGTAATGACTCTTTTTGTAAAAGCTTAGTTACATCATGTAGTTAGAGTCCATGCTGCCACGAAATTTACTGTGACGTCATCATGACGTCATCAAAAAAGCTGATTTTATTATAAGCAGCATATCTCGAGAACGGTAAGTGCTACGGTAATGGTTCTTTATGTAAAATTGGTTGTTAGATCCTGTAGATGTGCTTGCTGCTATCAAATTAACTGTGACGTCATCATGACGTCATCATGGCTTATAAAGCTGATCAAATAAGTCGGAACAGCTCTGTTTTCGTCCACGAACACTTAAATATCTAGTTCTTTCTTGTTTAGGTATAAGGCCTAAAAGGTGTATTTTAACAATCGGTTTTTAATGTTTCACGTAGCAATTCCATCAGTTACTTCAATCGCAATGTAACATTCTCCAACAAATGATTTTAAGTAAATTTTAGAATTAACCCTAGAAATAACTTATGATGCACGTGTATTATGTCTTGAATTGTTCTCGACTCCTAGTAACGTTCGTTACGCACTTACAAATACAAGGTGCATTTCGCAAGATCAGCGGCAGAATCATTCTGATGGTGAATTAAATCACAACAAATTTATCATACTTTGGTTTTTGTCCAAAATGCAGATTCATTGATCAAGGAAGATACAGTAACAGTCGACGACGGTGCCCACCGTTTTTTAGAAAACAGTGAAAAACGACCACAGTATTTGAAAAAAAATCTGTTCACCATTTTATCTTGTATCTTTAAGAGATCAAAAATGCTTCTTGGTCATTGGTTTTACTCTGGATAAGTCAGCATTTCAGGCAAAAAATTTTAACAGTATGTTTCTACCATCACCATCATTTAGTTATAGGTAAATCTGTGAAGATTCAGTCTGTTTCAGTATGTCACAAAAGTATAGTGCCTTTAAATCATGCAGAGTTAACGTAAGAGATTCGTAGTACCGTTCTCCTACGGTCAATTTGTTCTCGAAAAGTTGTGGATCAATTACAAAAATGAGAATACAAGCATAACGGGTGTATGAGCATGGAGATAGAAATATATCCGATCTATATGAGGATCAGGTCTAAACAATCATGATCCAAGAGTAAAGAGGTAGGTGCAGCAATGTTTCACCCAAACTTTAGCTCCCTGTAAAGTGAAATGTACATTTTGTCAGTTACAATAATTATGCAAAGGATGCCCCATTCAATCATTTTGAAAAAGTACTCTCATTTTCCAACGACAAAATACATTAAGTATCATAGCAAGAACAAAATGGACTGTGCGCATTGTGTGCTGCATTGACCATAGGGGTTATGTTATATCCAAGCTGAATGCAAACAAACTTGTTTATTGGTTGATCTTGCCCTGGTTAATATACAATAGGAAGTGCATGGATCATCCACGCTTTAAAAAAGGTGCTTGACGGGAATAAGCCATTTGCGAGTTAAATCTGAATAGTATCTGGTACACAGACTTCTTTCACTGCATATAAACACCCCAATTTGAATTTCCCAGACTAAAGACTCTGTTGCTATATCACGTGATTCTGGGCAAGCTTTTGCATAGTGATACCCGTCTCTAGAGTGGTCTGGTTCCTTTGTGCCATTCTTATCCATTATGAACAGTGCATTGGTGCAAGACGTCTGTTATGTAACTAAGCAAAAGCTTGCCCCGAATCATGTGATATAGCAACAGAGTCTTTAGTCTGGGAAATTCAAATTGGGGTGTTTATATGCAGTGAAGGAAGTCTATGTACCAGATACTATTCAGATTTAACTCGCAAATGGCTTATTGCCTTGCAGCATAAGTCTGCAGTATAAAAGAGTACAATTTCAAGTGTTTCTTTAAAGTATTCACATGTAGAATTGATCACAAAAATATATTGCAAGCTGACTCAGTAGCTGCAAAACTATTTGTTATTAGTTTTTCCCGCCATGTATGTGACAAAGGCTACAAACATTTTTAATTCTTTCTTTCATTTCTTTTTAATATGAGGAACTTAAATGATTACGGTTATATCAGGAACTAGAAAAACGACATAATACTAAATACTAATCGATTTAATTGATAAAAGCCTAACAATTGTTCTGACTGCGCCTAATTAAGTAAACAACATGTTTTAATATAGGAATTCCCTGTAATTTTCGGCAAATGTGCGGCCTATTCGTCCCGTGTTCACTTGATTTTGCCTCCTTTGTTGAAACCCGCGTCATTGAATTTCACTTTGATGCCTCCGTGAAGCATTGAATTCAATTCAACAGTCGTTCATTTTAGCCATGCAAAAGTGGCACTCAATATTAGCAGGATAGCCGCAAACAACAATTTATACCAGATCGTAGTACATTTTCGTTTTGAAAACAATTTTGCAAAATTAGCAAACAAATGAAACCGTTAATCGTTGTCAGGGGACATAACAAAAGTGAACCTATACTGAACCTTTTTATACCTTTTGTATTCTTGCGGTACATTCATCATTGCAGAAAGCCTGTGAAAATATGAGCTCAATCAGACAACTGATTCACTAGAAAATAGCGAAAACCCGACTCAATTTTTCTTATAAAACCAAGAATGGTTTTGATCTTACCCCGAGATCAAAACTTTTGTGGGGGGAGGGGGGGGGGGGTCTTTGTTTTACTATTGTCTGGATAAATACACCATTTCAGACGGAAATAATTAATAATTTCACGGTATATTTCTAAGACAACCATCTACATGCCCTGGAAGTTATCCGTAAAATTCTGTGAACATTTCTGTTTGGGTACTTAGGCCTATACCATTTAAACAAGAAAAGTTTCCGTGCAACGAGGCACACACAGTGAAAGTAGCGTGCCCGCGTGAAATGTTGACCGGCCGCACGAAGCATCAGCCCCACGGCCGTCCCACGACACATCGCTGTAAGGTAAATCCAGTGCCGAGATCATGTCAACAGTAATGCAGTCGAATTTCATGTAGGCCTAAGCATAATGTACCTCAACATTTCCAAAAATACCACCTTTGGTTGTGGATGTACGAGAAATATTTCGAAAATGTACTCTGAATAAAACCTCCGCATTCAAAACGCTGCATCAACGTGTGCGCTGATCCCGAGCTGCACACAGAATACCTCTGTCTTTGATTATTTTTATTTCCGTTTTAAAGTATATATCTGGACTTCCACACCGCTATCTGGAGTGGATGATCATCGTAGACTACAATGACCTGTTCGATGATGTAGTCCATGGGCCAGCCGATTTGTCGGTACCATCTGGAGGGACTAATTATAAATAGAGTTTTAAGATGTAAAAAAATATAAAAATGGCAAAATAATATGATGGACGGTCCAAAACAGTAGCTTATGAGTACTTTTTGAAAGATTTCAAAGGTTAGTTTCAAAGTTCTGAGAGCCTCTTTCGTTTTGCGCATCAGACGACTGTTTATGGAATTTACAAAATGTTGTATAGCAAATTCGTGTAAAAATAAAGACCTTTTAATCAGCTGACAGGAGACAGCCGTAGTTCAATGCGTTGAAGATTACAGCGGTACCGCTGTTTATGTGCAGATTCACAGGGATTTATTACAAAATGTGTTCTTATTAAATAATGACAGAATAGCAGTGATGCACGGGACACTTGTATGTGTTAAGAACTGTTCAGGGCTTGATTCAATTTGACAAGCAGTAAATGACCAGTTGAAGTTGTGTCTCGCATAGGAAATAGGCTCACACAAAATGTCACTTTACTTCTTTTTTTTTCTCCCGTGCGTGGAAAGAGACTTCAGAATGTCTCAATCTCCAAAAGTCACCAAATCGAAACACTAAGCCTCTACCTCCTAGTCCTACCAAAAATTACCGAAAACCTCCAAAGGGAACTCGGTCATTTCTGATGTACTTTAAGACAATTTCAGAATCTGTCCAGAAATATGTGCGGGCGAAATCTAGATCCAATTCTCGTTTCAACAACGTGTCAGACTTGAAAGCCAAAACAGCGGCCTGCAATTCTAAACGTGGTATAGTACACACTTTTAGCGGAGCTACCTTGTTCTTACTCATGACCAATTCTACATGGATTTCACCAAACTTATTAACACACCGCACATAGGTACAACAGCCATAACCTTGCGAGCTGGCGTCTAAAAAATGATGAAGTTCTAATGCAGCATCGTCAAAATCATGTGGCTTAATGTATCGGGGAAACCTCAAGTGACCAACAGAGATATGCAAAGATTAAATCCAAATATTCCATTCTCTCTCTAAATCTAAGGGGATGGCTTCATCCCATGACAGTTTACGGGCTGTCGCTCCCTGGAAAAGTAATTTCCCAGCAAGCACCAGGGGACCTAATAAACCAAGAGGGTCAAAAATGGACGATAGTATACTAAGCATCTTACTTCTTGTCCTGCTGTGAAAAAGAATTCATCTGATGAAACTTTCCATCTAATTCCTAAGGCCTTACTTTCAGATTGAGAACGCAACTCACAAAACTCCTTGGCTCTACATTCCTCAGGTATTATTCTAAGCAACTGATCATTATTAACAACAAACTTGGTTAGATTAAAACCGCCATTTGACAGGGTTTGGGGAGTTTCACGGATTATGGTTTCAGCTTCAGTTTCTGTGGCAACCGAGCAGAGTAAATCATCTACATAAAATGATCTTTTCAAAGCATTCTTGACCAGAGGGTGAGCAGTAGGAATGTCATAAACAGTTTTCTGCAAGGCATATGCAGAGCTTGATGCACACCACACTCCCCCAAATAAGTGAGATGTCATTCTATAATATTTCAATTCATCATCAGCATACCAAAGGAATCTTAATGCATCACGATCCCTAGTCGGAATTCTAACTTGATTGTACATCACTTCTATGTCTGCCTGAATAGCTATACTGTGTTGCCGAAACCGCAGGAGGACTGGCAAAAGTTTATTAATCATATCGGGACCCTGTAAGCAGCGTTCGTTCAAGGACTTTCCCTTAAACTTGCTGGCACAATCAAAGACTACTCTCAATTTGCCTGGTTTCTTTTCTGTAACCTTTTCTCCACCTTAACTGAACATAGTTAGGAAATCTACTAATTATTTGAATTATCATTGCTTGTGGGTTAACTTCATCCAATGTGTTCAATTTAGAGAGTACAGGCAGCGCATTCTGCATATCATCGGCTAATTGTCTAATATATATTGAGGAGATCTTACTTGCTTACTAGACTTTAACTCTCCTACGACGCGTTCAGTCACTAAATGTGGATCACCAAAGCGTTTATCTAGGATAGAACGTGCGTTAGCATAACCACTACTACCTCCAATCAATAGACAACCTCTAATAGCTTCTTTAGCGCTACCTTCCGTATACTGCATCAATCTAGATAATTTTAGATCACCATCTTCACAGATTTTGTCTACATTAACATCAAACAGCGTTCGTTCAAGGACTTTCCCTTAAACTTGCTGGCACAATCAAAGACTACTCTCAATTTGCCTGGTTTCTTTTCTGTAATTACAGCGTGATGAGGAAGATACCAAATTCTATCTACATTGATTAACTCGCTTTCAGGAACCTCTTCTGCATATCCTTTGTCTTCAAGTTTAACTATCTCGGCGTTGTATCTATCATACAGGTCATTTCTCTTGAGCGTTTTATGCAAGGAGTCTAACCTAGATTTGGCTACCATGAAATTATTAGGGAGAGGTTCTGATCTATCACTCCATGGAATTGGGAGTTCGTAATGACTACCAACCTTCCTATGTTGTTGATCCCACAAAGCTATCACTGATTTATCATGTTGTGACCAGGATACATACAAGCTCAATTCCATCATTTTCTAGCTTCCATAAACGAGAAACGTCATCATTGATAGATGTGGCCGAAATAAAATTAGATACAACTCTACGACTAGGCACATTCATAGGGGACCGTTCATTAAAGGCACCACCCCAATAAGGTACGCACAGCAAAAGGCTGCCCTGAGCTTCCTCGTCTAACTTCTATCGGTATGAGTGCCTCGGCGTTATCTTGACCTATGAGCAAATCAACTACTACATCATGGCGTTCATAAGCTGGCATAGGGCCTATCCCACCGAGGTAGGCGTGAGCTGCTAGGTCGATGGGTGCGTTCTTAGCTGGTATTTCATCAACTTCATACACTGCTGCTTATTTCAATGTTTCACCCGATTCAGAGGAAATAATTAAATTGACAATCTCGGAAATCTGTGTGCCCGACTTATTCAAATTACTGAGTTTACATTCATGCAATTTACCCGTAATTCCCAATCGTCTAATAAGGGGCTCTAGAACAGAATGAATTACTCGATCCACTATCAAGCATGGTAAAAGCCTTACATCCACCATTAACCGTTACCTGAACTATATGCATGTGTGTAGCTCTATCATCGAAATAACTAGCGTTAGACACTTTAATGTCTGGTGACGTATCCTTATTACAGTGAATGTACATTGTATGTGTTTGACCACAACCCTGAACACTACATACAGAACGTTTACCACAATTTTCAGTGACGTGAGATGCTAGAAGGCAATTATGGCACAATTTATGATGAATAACAACATACAATCTTTTCTTAGGGCTCATACGTTTAAACTGTTCACAATGCCATAAACGATGTAACTGACAACAAAGTACATATGGAGGTTCAGGCTTAGCGTATGACTTATATTTCAAAGACCCTGTTTTCTTGTTAGACGGTTGCTTTCAATTCTCAGGTTTGGATTGAGATAATGATGCAGAAAGGCTTGCAGAGGATCCCCTTTGTTCACCCTTAAACTTATCTGAGCGTTTAGGAAACGCAGTGCCGTAAACAGGATCGTTCACTTCACTGGCAATTAGTGCTACAATTTCAGCCAATTTCCTAAATGAAGGGTAATGACCATCATCATCCTTAGACTTGAGAGCAAGTTTTCTCCACCTTAACTGAACATAGTTAGGAAATCTACTAATTATTTGAAGTATCATTGCTTGTGGGTTAACTTCATCCAATGTGTTCAATTTAGAGAGTACAGGCAGCGCATTCTGCATATCATCGGCTAATTGTCTAATATATATTGAGGAGATCTTACTTGCTTACTAGACTTTAACTCTCCTACGACGCGTTCAGTCACTAAATGTGGATCACCAAAGCGTTTATCTAGGATAGAACGTGCGTTAGCATTTCCACTACTACCTCCAATCAATAGACAACCTCTAATAGCTTCTTTAGCGCTACCTTCCGTATACTGCATCAATCTAGATAATTTTAGATCACCATCTTCACAGATTTTGTCTACATTAACATCAAACGCACTAACAAATTGATGGTAGTGTAAAGGATTTCCACAGAACACTTCTAACTCAACCTTAGACAAGTTCAACAAATGCAATAATTTGCTGTTTTAATAATTAGCTTATATTTTTATTAGCTGTTCCGACATTGCCGATGTCGGAACAAGTTTTGTTTTTGTTCTGATTACTGTTCCGACATTTCGGATGGTTTAGTTTTAGCTTAGATTTTTATTAGCTGTTCCGACATTTCGGATGTCGGAACAGGTTTTGTTTTTGTTCTGATTTGTATTATTATAATTATACTTTGTTTATTGTTTATCTCTTCTTATCTTCTTCTGATCGGCTTAGATGAGGTCTCATATGAAAGCTTATAAGTTTACAATTATTCTGGCACTGAGTTGAAAAATATTCTTAACTAGACATTTAAGTGTTCGTGGACGAACACGGAGCTGTTTCGACTTATTTGATCAGATTTATAAACTTCGAGGACGTCATAATGACGTCACGGTCAATTTCATGGCAGCATGTAATGTAACGAAGCTTTACAAAAAAGAATCATTACGATACCATTAGTCATTCTCGAGATATGCTGTAAACAAACAAATCATCCTTTTTGATGACATCATCATGACGTCACAGTCCAATTCATGGCAGCATACTCAAGTGCATGATGTAACAAAAATTTTACAAAAAGAATCATTACCATAGCATTTGTCCTTGAGATATGCTGTTAACAAAAAATCAGCCTTTTTGATGATGTCATGATGACGTCATGGTCATTTCCATAATATCAAACTAACCATGAACTGACTAATTAATCGAAAGAAATAAGCATGTAAACTGGGGCCATGAAAGTGAGCCTGTACTATGTATGCTTTTATGCGCTTGAATACTAACACATCAATTGTTACCGTGACAACAGTGCATGGTCATGCACTTGCTGGTCTACCTCTTACATAACAGCACATTCCTCAGACTCTGATCACTTGAGATGAACAATCCCAGCTGCAAATTGGTATAACTGTATACAGTAATACAGCTAGTACATATACGTGTACACACTACACACACACCTCTACACACAGGCCTATGCTCTATTGCTCTGACATAGGGCTTAAAAATGGGCAATTTTATGACGTCATGATGATGTCGCGGTCATTTTCGTGGAAGCATGCACAACTACAGGACATAGCAAAGCTTTTGGAAAAAGAATTATTTTCGTAGCATTTGTGGTTCTCGAGATACGCTGCTAACAAAATTGACTAATTAAATATTTAAATGAGCTGTCACGTGCTTAATTAATGAGGAATTTTTACAACTCAGTGCCAGTATGATCCTTAGCTTATAAGCTTTCATATGATACCTCATCTAAGCTGATCAGGAGAAGCTAAGAAGAGATAAGCTGTTAACAAGCTTAGAGGGTGATAAAGAATAATAATAATAACTAGACATTTAAGTGTTCGTGGACGAACACGGAGCTGTTCCGACTTATTTGATCAGACTTATAAGCTCCGATGACGTCATGGTCATTTACAAAGCAGAATGCATCTGCAGTTTCTAACAAAGCTTTTGTGAAAAGAATCATTACCATAGCTTTTGTCATTCTCAAGATATGCTGCAATCATAAATTATGCCTTTTGATGACGTCATAATGACGTCACAGTTAATTTCACAACAGCATGCAAATCTACAGGGTCTAACAAAGCTTTTACAAAAAGAACCAATACCGTAGCACTTACCGTTCTCGAGATATACTGATATAAACCAAAAATTTCCTTTTTTGATGACGTCATGATGACGTCACTGTAAATTAAGGGGCAGCATGCACAACTACATGATGTAACAAAGCTTTTACAAAAAGAATCATTGCCGTAGCACTTACCGTTCTCGAGATATGCTGCTAATAATAAAATCATCATTTTTGATGACGTCATGATGACGTCACGGTAAATTTCTTAGCAGCATGCACAACTACATTATGCTACTAAGCCTTTGCAAAAAGAATCATATTCATAGCCTTTGTCGTTCTCAAGATATGCTGCTAACAAAATTGACTAATTAAATATGCAAATGAGCTGTCACGTGCCTAATTAATGAGGAATTTTTACAACTCAGCGCCAGTATGATCCTTAGCTTATAAGCTTTCATATGATACCTCATCTAAGCTGATCAGAAGAAGCTAAGAAGAGATAAGCTGTTAACAAGCTTAGAGGGTGATAAAGAATAATAATAATAACTAGACATTTAAGTGTTCGTGGACGAACACGGAGCTGTTCCGACTTATTTGATCAGCTTTATAAGCTCCGATGACGTCATGATGACGTCACGGTCATTTACAAAGCAGCGTGCATCTAAAGTTTCTAACAAAGCTTTTGCGAAAAGAATCATTACAATAGCTTTTGTCATTCTCAAGATATGCTGCAAACAAAAATTATGCCTTTTGATGACGTCATAATGACGTCACAGTTAATTTCACAACAGCATGCAAATCTACAGGGTCTAACAAAGCTTTTAAAAAAAGAACCAATACCGTAGCACTCACCGTTCTCGAGATATACTGCTAACCAAACATTACCTTTTTTTAAATGACGTCATGATGACGTCACTGTAAATTTCGGGGCAGCATGCACAACTACATGATGTAACAAAGCTTTTACAAAAAGAATCATTACCGTAGCACTTATCGTTCTCGAGATATGCTGCTAATAATAAAATCAGCATTTTTGATGACGTCATGATTACGTCACGGTAAATTTCGTGGCAGCATGCACAACTACAGGATGTAACAAAGCTTTTGGAAAAAGAATCATTTTCGTAGCCCTTGTGGTTCTCGAGATACGCTGCTAACAAAATTGACTAATTAAATATGCAAATGAGCTGTCACGTGCCTAATTAATTAAGAATTTTAACACCTCCGTTCCGGAATGTTCCTTAGCTTATGAGCTTTCATATGATACCTCATTTCAGCTGATCAGAAGAAGCTAAGGAGAGATAAACAATAAACAAACTTTGTGCACAAAGCTATGGGAGCAAAAAGAGCGAAGGAATAATGAAAAATCCGTACGAAAACAATACCTGTTCCGACATCGGAAATGTCGGAACAGCTAATAATAATAAAAATCTAAGCAAAAACTAAACCTGTTCCGACATCCGAAATGTCGGAACAGCTAATAATAACTAGACATTTAAGTGTTCGTGGACGAACACGGAGCTGTTCCGACTTATTTGATCAGCTTTATAAGCTCTGGTGACATCATGATGACGTCACTGTCATTTCCAAGGCAACATGCATATCTAGGGGATCTAAAAAAGCTTTTGCAAAAAGATTTAATCATTACCATAGCAGCTTTTTTGATGACGTCATGATCACGTCATGGTAAATTTCGTGAGAGCATGCACAACCACATGATATAACGAAGCTTTTTCAAAAAAAAAATACCGTTCTCGAGATATACTGCTAACCAAAAATCTGCTTTTTTGATGACGTCATGATGACGTCACGGTACATTTCGTGGCAGCATACAACTACAGGATATTACAAAGCTTTTGCAAAAAGAATCATTACCATAGTATTTGTGGTTCTCGAAATATGCTGCAAACAAAATTTAGCCTTTTTCATGACGTCATGATGACGTCACGGTCAATTTCATGGAACGGAGACCTCCTCTAACAGATTCCGCCGGATGCAGCCTCTGTCACTTGTCACAATAAGTTCAAATGCTTGGTGGTGCTATTGCTGTGCTTCTATCGACCCCGATCGCGATCTACGGGTATCTTCGCATCTCAAGCCATAGTCACGAGACGTCACACAAAGCGGGAGTTTATTCATTCTTTTTGAAGTATAAGGCCTAAAAGGTGTTTTTTTTACAATCAGTTTTTAATGTTTCACGTAGCAATTCCATCAGTTAATCCATCTCAATGTAAAATTCTCCGACACATAATTTTTAGTAAATTTTAGAAGTAACCGTAGACAAAAATCAACAAATTACTTATCTTTAAATAGGAAGCACAAATTTCGACTTCGATGACGTCATGATGACTTCATGATGACGTCATGGTCATTTTCGTGGCAGCATGCACAACTACATGATATATTCAAGCTTTTGCAAAAAGAATCATGTCCGTAGCATTTATCATTCTCGAGATATGCTGCGAACAAAATTTACTAATTAAATATTCAAATGACTGTAACTTGGCTAATTAATTAAGAATTTGTACAACTCTGTGTCAGAATGATCCTTAGCCTATAAGCTTTCAGAAGATACCTCATCTAAGCTGATCGGAAGAAGCTAAGGAGAGATAAACAATAAACAAAATCTGGACGATAAAGAATAATAATAGTGAAAAATTCGAACGAAAACAATACCTGTTCCGACATCGGCAATGTCGGAACAGCTAAAAATCTAAGCAAAAACTAAACCTGTTCCGACATCCGAAATGTCGGAACAGCTAATAAAAATCTAAGCAAAAACTAAACCTGTTTCGACATCCGAAATGTCGGAACAGCTAATTAATTAGCCACGTGACAGTCATTTGAATATATAATTAGTAAATTTTGTTAGCAGTATATCTCGAGAACGGTAAGTGCTACGGTAATGATTCTTTTTACAAAAGATTTGTTATCATGTTGTTGTGCATGCAGCCACGAAAATTATCATGCGGTCCAGTTTGTGTTATGTTTCATAACCCTGGCTTGAGATACGAACTTACGTGTGTATCGCGGTAGCAAGTAATGCAGACACTGTATCACAGAAATAGCAGCCTCGCGCGTTATAAGTAAAATAGAAAACATCGTCTGAGGTGTTTAAACAATCAGGCTCGGGCTATTTTGTTCGCAGCGTTGTCTCGTAGAATCAAAATCGCTATGAAAATGATTCTTGTTGCAACATTCTGTAGTTGTGTATCCTTCCATGAAAATATGTGGTGTTTGAAAAAATCGGGATTGGGCCATTTTGTTCGCAGCGTATCTTGAGAACCAAAATTTCTACGGAAATGATTCTTGTTGAAAAAGTTCTGTAGTTGTGCATACCGACAGGGAAAATGACCGCGATGTCATCACGATGTCGTCGAAACGGTTAAAGTTGGAAGAACGTTAAAAAGAATGATCGTGTGGACACTCTGAAACCGGGCAGAATTTCATAACTCAAGTTAAACCTTCAAAAATACCTGAAATAAAAAACTAGACATTGTGATTGTGGTAACAACCACTAGGTGTTCGGGGTCTCATTTCGTAGTGGAACTGTTATTTGAACGTATGTTGGAATGTATGTGATCAATCATCCCTCATATGATGGCATATTGAAACACATTTGTACTGTACATTGACTAACAGATTATAGGAAATAGCTTCACCTTTAAATATATATAATATTGTCTGGACAATAATTTTAAATATGATCACAGTTTTATTTTGTTTGATTAAGACATAGGGTTTAAAAGTGACCATATATCAACGTAAAAAGAACCTTAATTTTTAGCCGTAGATTTAGTTGCAGTGTTATGGAACACATTGTCATTTGACAAAATGATGTTCAATACTCCGCAACCTACATGTACATCGATAGCATTTCGATTAAGATTTGGTGCTGGTATTTAATTGTATATAATAAGATTTACGTACAAATATCTATGGCAAGATGTAAACAACTGAACAAAGTTTTGAGTCACGCAATTGGACATTATATGTACATGTATGTACGTATATACAGTATAGTTTATGGGAAATAGAGTCAATCGATCATCATATTTTTTTGTAAAAGACCATATTTTCACGTAACACATGTACACGTATGTGTACAAAGTTAACAGGCTAATGTGAGAAATATTTAAAAATTCATATAAAATCAAGAGATGCCGTAAATGTTCACTTTACATCTACGCTGTAGGAACTTTGTCTGGGCCTTTGTTTGGTTAAAATTCACTTTTCAAAAGTGTATGAGGTGTATTAAACTCTTGTGTTGAGGCTATCATGTGTTTCCACTGAGACAATGTAATGATTCACTTTCCAATCACCTTGCAGTAACTGCCATCTGGTAGTAATCAGAGTCTCTTGTAATCACATCAGCACTGAAGCAAGCAATTAGTTAATGATACCTTAAGTGGTTGAGTAAACAAATTGATTGAAAGATCTGATAAGAAGTTATATACCATGGAGGTTTATATACATGGCATCACCTTTAAATATATATAACATTGTCTGGACAATAACTTCCGGTTAATTCATCACAAGTAACTGAACATTAACAGACGTCATTGAATGCATGCAATGTAAATACTTTGCAGTTTTCACTGATGTACGTCATGTAATTACTGAGTAAACAGTATTTGAATAATTAAGTCATTTTCCCTTTAAAAGAGCATAACTTCCGGTTGAATGACGTCAAAAATGTTTAAACTTCACACACATATCAAGGTGCATTATTGCTTCACACTAACTAAATTTGGCGGAAATCCGTTGTTTACTTTTGGATTACGTAATCACTGCGTATCTTTAATCCACCGTAGAGGGCGCTATACAGCGTTTTCTGAAAGCCCAAGACCTACTCTATCTTTTACCTAACGGGTTTTATGTGCCCAAATCCTTCCGTTTTCGAGTTATTTTGAGTCAAACTTCAACTTCCGGTAACACCGGAAGTGAAGGTCATTTGTACACAACATTTAATATATTAATTGTTGAGATTCATGTGGTGAGTAACATATGTCAATATAAATATCGTAGGTCATGTGGTTCTCAAGTTATTAAGCACCAAAGTTTTTCCTAAAAACGTGTGTAATTTGATACCCGGTGACGTCATCATGACGTCAATCTTCTAAATACAACTTGACATCATGAACGAAGTTCCCACCAAGTTTCATGTCAATATCTTGTAACTGTCATATAGAAGTCTTGCTGACAAGTTTGGGAAGAAGAAAAATGAAAAAAAAACTAGGTGTTCGGGGTCTCATTTCGTTCTGGAACTGTTATGAGAATGTCTGTTGGAACGCATGTGTGGCATATTGAAATACACTTAAACTGTGTGACGGAGCAAATGATCATGCTGAGTGCAGTGTATTCGTATTATGTACACTGACTGATAGCGTATAGAAAATGGTGTCACCTTTAAATAATGTAAAATTGCCCGGACGATAACTTCCGGTTAATTCATCACAAACAACTGAAGATTTGCAAAAATCATCGTATGCGTACGATGTAAACAATTTTCAATTTGCACTGATGTACGTCATGCAATTACCGAATAAACAGCATTTGAATAATTACATCATGTTTCCTTTAAAAACACATAACTTCTGGTTGAATGACGTCACAGATGTTAAACTTCACACACATGTCAAGGTGCATTAGTGCTTCACACTTACCAAATTTGGCGGAAATCCGTTGTTTACTATTGGATTACGTAATCACTGTATATCTTTAATCCACCGTAGAGGGCGCTATACAGCGTGTATGACGTCATCGTTTATATTTTCTGAAAGCTTAAGACCTACTCTATCTTTCTTCGCAGAGAGGTTTTATGTGCCCAAATCCTTCCGTTTTCGAGTTATTTTGAGTCAAACTTCAACTTCCGGTAACACCGGAAGTGAAGGTCATTTGTACACAAGACTGAATATATTAATTGTTGACATTCACGTGTTGAGTAACATATGTCAATGTCAAAATCGTAGGTCATGTGGTTCTAAAGTTATAAAGCACCAAAGTTTTTCCTAAAAACGCTTGTAATTTGATACCCGATGACGTCATCATGACGTCAATCTTCTAAATACAACTTGACATCATGACCGAAGTTCCCACCAAGTTTCATGTCGATATCTTGTAACTGTCATATAGAAGTCCTGCTGACAAGTTTGGGAAGAAGAAAAAGAAAAAAAAGAAAAAAAAAACTCGAACAATAACTAGACATTGTGGTTGTGGGAACAGCCACTAGGTGTTCGGGGTCTCATTTCGTACTGGAACTGTTAAGAGAATGTCTGTTGGAACGCATGTGTGGCATATTGAAATACACTAAACTGTGTGACTGAGCAAATACTGATCATGCCGAGTGCAGTGTATTCGTATTATATGTACACTGACTGATAGCGTACAGAAAATGGTGTCACCTTTAAATAATGTAAAATTGCCCGGACGATAACTTCCGGTTAGTTAATCACAAACAACTGAACATTTGCAAAAATCATCGAATGCGTACGATGTAAACAATTTGCAATTTTCACTGATGTACGTCATGTAATTAATGAATAAACAGTATTTGAATAATTACATCATGTTTCCTTTAAAAGCGCATAACTTCCGGTTGCATGACGTCACAAATTTCAAACTTCACACACATGTCTAAGTTGATAAGTGCTTCAGAGTCACCAAATTTGGCGGAAATCCGTTGTTTACTTTTGGATTACGTAATCACTGTATATCTTTAATGAACCGTAGAGGGCGCTATATAGCACGCATGACGTCATCGTTTATATTTTCTGAAAGCCAGAGACCTTCTCTATCTTTTAGCCTCAGAGTTTTTTTCCCCAAATGCTTTCGTTTTTTAGTTATTTTGAGTTAAAATTCAACTTCCGGTAACACCGGAAGTAGAGGTCATTTGTACACATGACTAATATAACAATTGTTGAGATTAACGTGATGAGTAACATATGTGAATATCAAAATCGTAGGTCATGTGGTTCACAAGTTATAGAGCACCAAAGTTTTTCCTAAAAACGCGTGTAATTTGATACCCGATGACGTAATCATGACGTCAATCTTCTAAATACAACTTGGCATCATGACCGAAGTTCCCACCAAGTTTCAAGTCAATATCTTGTAACCGTCATATAGAAGTCCTGCTGACAAGTTTGGGAAGAAAAAAAATGGAAAAAAAAAATAATAAAACTCGAACAATTACAATAGGTGTTCGGCTTGAACCCGAACACCTAACAATCGGTGTTCGGCTTGAACCCGAACGTTCGGGTTCAAGCCGAACACCTATTGTTATTGTTTCGAGTTTTCTTTTTTTTAATTTTTTTCTTCCCAAATTTGTCAGCAGGACTTCTATAGGACTGTTACAAGATATTGACCTGAAACTTGGTGGGAACTTTGGTAGTGATGCCAAGTTGTACCTAGAAGATTGACGTCATGATGACGTCATCGGGTATCAAATTACGCGCGTTCTTAGGAAAAAACTTTGGTGCTTTATAACTTGAGAACCACATGACCTATGATTTTGATATTAACATATGTCATTCAACACGTAAATGTCAACAATTAATATATTCAATCTTGTGTACAAATGACCTTCACTTCCGGTGTTACCGGAAGTTGAAGTTTGACTCAAAATAACTCGAAAACGGA